>LZPB01000108.1:44962-58375 GCA_001676865.1 Ceratocystiopsis minuta | reverse complement strand
ACCACGGCCGGCGGCAGCGCGTGCACGTCGCCGTACCTGGCGTGCGCGCCGGCCGGGTCGCTGCCGCTGCTGCCGCGCGTGGCCGCCGGGCCGCGCACGCCGCACCGGGCCGGCGGCGACGCGGGCAAGCCCGGCGGCCTGCTCAAGCGGTCCGACTTTTTCATGTGCGACTGCTGTCCGAAGAAGCCCAAGAAGTTCGAGTCGGAAGAGCAGCTTCGGTAGGTCTCCCCGATACCCCGAGACGGCACAAGACCGTACTAACCCCCCCAGCGCCCACGAAATGGAAAAGCAGTACGAGTGCCACTACTGCGGCAACCGCTTCAAGAACAAGAACGAGGCCGAGCGCCACCAGAACTCGCTGCACGTCCGCCGCCACAGCTGGTCGTGCGCCGCCCTGTCCGGCTACGACCGCGCCTTCCACGAGAGCACCTTCCGCCCGGGCGAGGTCGACATGTGCGGCTACTGCGGCGAGGAGTTTGCCCGCAGCGGCCAGGGCCGGGCTGCCTCCGGAGCCGGAGCCGGAGCCGGAGCCGCCAAGTCCGCCGCCGGCCCCGACCCCGACGCGCCGCCCACCTGGCACGCCACCGACCAGGACTGGGACGAGCGCATCCGCCACCTGCAGGATGTGCACAAGTTCCGCGAGTGCAACGCCAGCAAGAAGTTCTTCCGCGCCGACCACTTCCGCCAGCACCTCAAGCACAGCCATGCCGGCACGAGCGGCAAGTGGACCAACATGCTCGAGAACGCGTGCATGATCGAGGAGGAGCCGCCGCTGCCGATGCGGTGATTCCTTTTTTTTTCCTAATTTTCATGGTTTTTCTTTCTGTTTCTGGTTTCCTGGTTTTGGTTCTGGTTCTGGGTCGGCGTTTGTTCTGTTGCGGCTGGGCATCTTCTTTTCCACGACATGCGGCGATTTGTTTTCTTTTTTCTTTTCTTTCTTCGTTTCCTTTCCCTTCTTCGTTTCCTTTCTTCTTGTTGCTTTGCTGGCTGCCGACGCCACACATCGTATTCAGGGAACGGTTGGGGGCGATCAAAAACTGCGCATAGACGAGACACGACCGTACTGGCTCTGGAGACAATACAGAGACCAAATGACACAAAACATTCAAAAATGCAGCTTGGCTTCGGAGCGCCCATACTTTGTGATACACCAAGTTCCCACCGCCTTTGCGTGGCGCGGGCGGTCAGGCCATAACGCCGGCAGAAATTACATCACCCGCAACTTTTCCGACAAGGCTGCACCCCTCAACCACGACGCATCACGACGCCTCGTCTGCCTCCCGCGATCCCAGCACGCCCACCATTCCCACGAACCGTGCCGCGAGCACGCCCATGTGCCCGCCATGTCGCTCGACAGAATCCCCGGAGAGGACAACCTCTTCATTGGCAGGTCCGTCGGCTGAAGACCCCCCCTCCTCGCCCTCCTCGCCCTTGCTAACACCCCCTCTCCTCCGATAGTTTGTTTGCTGCCGCCCGGCCCGCCGTGCTCGCCCAGCACAACATCACCCACATCCTGTCCGTGCTGTCGTACACGCCCTCCGAGCTGCAGGCGCACAAGGACAGCGCCATCCCAGGCGTGACGCGCGCCTACGTCCCCGTCGACGACGTCGAGGACGAGGACTTGTTGATGCACTTCCCGCGCATCGTGCGGTTCATCGACAGCGGCCTCGCGGCGCGACCACAGAGCACGACGTCTCCATCCACAGCAGACGCCGCGTCGCGCGAGACACCAGACTCCAGCAGCGGCGGCGGCGTGTATGTCCACTGCGCCATGGGCAAGTCGCGGTCCGCCACGGCCGTGATCGCATTCCTGCTCTGGAAGTACCCGGCGCGGTTTGGCGGCAGCGACGCCGGTGCGGCGCAGCCGTCCCAGTCGTCGCAGGGGCTGCCGCGCCGGGACGACGACGCCGCCGCCGCCGACGACGCCGTCCAGCGCGCCCTGGCCCTCGTCCGCGAGGCCCGGCCCATGGCGCAGCCCAACCCAGGCTTCCTGCAGCAGCTGGCCCTCTGGTGGCGCATGGGCTGCCCGGCCGCGACCGACGACGCCGTCGAGCGCCACCCCGTCTACCAGCGCTGGCTCTACCAGAACGACGTCGCGGCCAGCACGCGCAGCGGCCGCGCGCCCGAGCGGCTGTGGTTCGGCGACGAGGCCCAGACGGCGGCGCCCGCCACCGCCGCGGCGGACGGCAGCAGCACCGCCCGGCCCGTCCAGCTGCGCTGCAAGATCTGCCGGCGCGTGCTGGCCGCCTCGCCGTTTGTGCTGCCGCACAACCCCGATGCCCGCGGCGGCGGCGGCAACGGCAACGGCTGTGCACACTACTTTGTCGAGCCCCTGTCGTGGATGCGGCCCGTTCTGGAGCAGGGCGCGCTCGACGGGCGCCTGGTGTGCCCCAACCCCAAGTGCGGCACCTCCATCGGCCGCTACTCCTGGCAGGGCTTCAAGTGCACCTGCCGCGAGTGGGTGTGTCCGGCCTTCTCGCTGCAGAAGAGCAAGGTCGACCAGGTGTCGGCAGTGGCCCCGGCCGAGGGCAGCACCGCGCCGTCGGCAGCGTCCAGCGGCAGCGCCCCTCCCTTCTCCATCCGGCTACCGCCGAGCGCGAGGCCGAGCAAAGCGGAAAACTTATGATTGGGAAGAGCAGCGTGCGTCCATACCCCGCGCCACGCCATCAGCATGACCAACCGCTGCAGGCAGTGAGCACCGTCCCGTTGGCAAGCTTAGTTTCATGACAAATACGGCATTTGGGATGATAGTTTGCTCGTTTATGCGTGTCAGAGTTCATCGGAGAAGGGACTGCTACCCAAGCATCCCACCCACATCCCCGTGGAAGGTGCACGCGTAAGCAACTGTAAGGCAATTGTCAGCCGGCATAAGCAGTCGGGTCAAAGCGACCGGCGTGGCTAATTATACCCATGCTCGGTCATACGAGCTGCCAACCACTCTCGGCATAGGCCCTCGCTGAGGCTGACCACCTGGCCCAACGCACGCGGCACCATTCCGCACCATGACCAGGGCCGCCTGGGCCTTGTAACCTTCCCCAGTCTTGTCCCTCCAACAGGGCCTGCTGCAGCCGAGCAACCCTGCCGCCAGAGCCGAGTGGGCCGAAGTCGAATCCCTTCCTTGCCTCCCTGCCTATATTTCCTCGTCGAGGCCAGGGCACATGATAAGAAGCGCTGTATCTCTGTCGACGCGATAGCCCCGATACTCGATGGACTTCACAGGCGGATGGCGCTCGCTCGGGTTCGCGTCTGCATCCGCGTCTTCTTCTATGCAGACAGTGAGCATTTCCCCCATGGTGGCGAATAGTCCAGCCCCGGTTTCGGTCAGCGTGATGACGGCCTCGTGCCATGCCTCTGGCGGAACAATGCTTTGCAGAAGCTTCTCGACCTCCCTGGGATTATGAGGAGGCCTTCTGTGACCAGAGTTGGCGCTGTTTTCCTTTTTGCGGATAATGCTCTTAATCGTGGTGTTGATGAGGCAGGCGGTCAGGAACATCCACGGCGGGTACGGTAGTCCCGAGTCCGTCTCGCCACGGAGGAACGGGGACAGGAATTGGTAGTCTTGCGTGAGACGTAGCATGTTCACTGTGAAGAAAGGCAACGGGCGGAATACGTAGCCTAGAATGACACCGAGCAGGGCACTGCTGTTCAGGCAAGAGTCGAACTCATACATGGTCTCGGCACTGCTACGAGACATGGCGCTTCGCACTGTGAGCATGTACCCGATATTGGTCATGCCCGCGAGTATTGGGGTCCTGTCTTGATTTTCTGCATCGTGTGCAGGCGCACCGACAGGAACGCTCCCGCGCGAGAACGTTGTGAACCGAAGGGCGTCGGGCACGCGGGAGCGATCTTCGCCGGGAAACAGATGGCGCCGCTGGCGGATGCCCAGAGCGATGCTGTCGGCCAAGAACGTCAAGGATCGAAGACGGGCTTCCTCCGCCTTGTCGCACCTTCGAATGCCGTCCAGAACGATGTCAAGATCGTGCGTCACATGTACGAAGCTGGCAACATACAGCCGAGCGTAGATGCCATTGTCTGGAAAATCGAGCAAACTGGACCTCAACTGTCCATTGTTGTATCGTTCCTGGACATAGTCGTACGCTGTGCGGTGGAAGAACTGGACCACAGGACGTAGTGATCTGGCTTTGGATATCTCCAGGATGCCTCGCGTGAGATGATTGAGTTTCAGCCTGGCCATCCTCTGGCAACTCTTGAGTCGACCCCGCTCATAGTTCTCGAGGCTGTCGCCTAACGGCTTGTTCGCATCGAGGACCTCGTCAACCCACAGGACCCAATAGGCGTCAGGCCCACGGCCGAGTTTGCCCTCACCTTTCAGAGTCAGGAGCAGGACCTGATTGGACCGTTCGCGATCCGTGCTGTCGACTTGGCCGAGCAACCCATCATACAAAGCATCGATCTCGTCCGGTACGGCCGTGAGTTTTGCTTCAAGTTCCGCATCCGAGGCACCACGGTCCAGGGCTTGGATAAGGATCTTTGCGGTAAGGAGAGCCCAGAGAAAGACCCCTTCGCATCGTGTGGTGAGCGTATAAGCCAGAGAACGGCCGCGGGCCCCAAAGTTGCCAAAGTCGTCGTTTTTCTCAAACGTCTGCTTGCAGTACCGGTAGATGTCGCACAAATTGGCATTCTCCAGGCGCAACGTCGTGGCTTTCGAAAGCAAGAACTCAAACTCGGCATGCGGACGCGCGCTGCAGCAGATGCGAACGTGCTCTGCGTTGCTCCATCGCAGGACGTCCCTGGCAATCTCCCTGGCACTTTCTTGGGCGTTTTGGACGCTTTTCGTGCCATAGTTGGCGGTCGCCCGGTACTCGTCGAGTCCGTCGAGAAAAAGGCAGAAGCAGTAGCGGCGAGCCAGCGTGGAGGCCTTGTCAAAGATTCGCTCAAAGGCAACACGGAGGGCTTTGCCGCTGAATCGTGCCGCGTCCAGCTTTCCACTCGGGTCCTCGATCTTCTGGCGGATTCTGTCGTGGATGGCCTGCCACTGGTCCGGAAACAGGACAGGACCCAGCTCGGGGTGCTGGTCGACCACGCTGTACAACACGCTCCGATACAGCCCCTCTGCCGTCATTTGCAGCTTGTCGTTCGAGGCAACCCAGAAATAGAACGACGCGAAGACTGTTATGCGGCCGTTCGCCCACGCAAGCATGTCTGGGTGGGATTGCGTGTGCTCGGACAGACGGTGCATGAGCGTTGATTTTCCACTGCCTGCTTTGCCGGCGATAAACAACACTGAGGACGCCGGTGTCGAGGTCGGCGCCAATGGCAGTGAAGATACAGCGGACTGTCTGTCCCCTTTCAACCACGACATGTATCGATACCGGGCTTCTTCGCGGGCATGTTTTTGCTGGCGAATAAATTCGTCGGGGACATCGTGGCTCGCCTGGTCTTCTTCGTAGGCTTCGGGGCTGTCGACGATCCAGTACAGCGTGCCCGTCTCGGGCTCGCTAATGTTCTCCCTGCGAGACAACATTGACTCAAAGGAGAGCTGGTCCAGGATGCGGCCACGAATGTTGGCCTCCATTTCCTCATCAGTCCTGATGTTTTGCTGCACGGCATTTCGCAGCACCGCCAGCTCATTTTGCAGCTGGGCATTGCCATCCCTGCGATTTGGGGGGATGTGCGTTAGCCACGACACCCAGCGATGCCTGCCATTAAGCATTGCACATACAGTTGCATCTTGCTCAGCCGTAGCAAGATCTCCGACCGGTAGTCCCGGAGTTGGTTGTGTAGCACCTGGACATCGTCCTCCATGCGGCGTGACTTCCACGCGGCCTTGATGCTCGACCATTTCGATTTGCCGCCCGCAGTCAGGCCCATCAGGATTTTGCGTAGCTCGTCGCAGGTTTCGCGGCTCTGCGCGGCAATCCTGTGAAGCTCCAGATCGTCGTCGGAGAGTGGCGATGGGTAAATGGTTAGTTGCTGGAGCTTCTGCGATAAGTTGTCGAAGTCATCGGCAATCTGCTTGGTGTGTGTGTCCCTCCTCAAGGAACCATCTGCGGACTCGTAAACCTCCACGGCACCCGAGATGAGCTTGGCCGCAAACTCAACAAAGTTGATGGCGGCAGAAGCCACGCCGATTGCACTCGCAGGATCCATGTTGGGCGAGCTCGAAGGAGGGTAGAACTGAAATTCAACAATACATAATGTCGCGATGAGAGAAAAGCACAAAAAAAAAAGGATGAGGTGCAGAGACGGAAGTTAGGAGTGAGGCTGAAGCAGACGCCGGGCCAGAATGGATGGCTGTCTCTGCTTGAGAAGCTGATTGGCCGGAGAGGCGGCATAGCCTCGTTTGGGGACTTCTCTTCGATTGAGGGACAGTCATCTCCGTAAAACAGGCACGAAAACACTCTATAGCGATCGGTTTATCACAGAGGGTATTTCTAAAGCAAATTCTGTCTTTATAGAGAACAAGAAAACCGGCATGGCATTCGGATGTGTCGGTCAAGGCAGGTCCTTGGGAACCGACGGGAAGAAGCTGGGGTTGGCCAGCCGCTCGCGGTTGCGCTTGGCGATTTCTGCCTGTCGCCGTTTCTCGAGTCGTTGTTGGTAAACAAATCTGCGCTTGTGAGCAGTCACCCCTGACGCAGGCGAACACGGGGGGGTAAGGGGGCAAATGTACTTGTGCAGCGCAAACACGCGGGGCTCTTCTTCAGGCGTTTTGCTCTCCGTGTCTGCGTCTTTCTGGAAGGGCGGCTGGTCAGTAAGGGTGTCTTCAGTACGACAGAAAAAGCCACGCATGTCCTACCTTGGCCTTTTCTTTCGGCTTCTCCTTGTCGTCTTCGTCCTTGCTTTTCTCTTTCTCCTTGTCCTTGTCCTTGTCCTTCTCCTTGTTCTTCTCCTTCTCTTTCTTCTTCTTCTGCTTCTCTTCGTATTCTTTCTTCACCCTCTCCATCTCTTCTTTCAGCTCTTTTTCTTTCTGTTCTGCCTCCTTCTTTTTCTTGGCCTCCTCGGCTGCCTGGTCCACGATCGGCTTGCAGAATGTCCGGTCTTTCAGGTGCGTTGGACAAACATAGAAAAAGTCCTGTCATATTAGATCTCAGTAGACTGGCAGGATCTCCCACTCTGCTTTAAAATATAAACCAGAGAGGCAAGACGCCTACCTTGTTCTCCGGCGTGATAAGAACGCTCGAGGTCGGCTTGAAGCAGATATCGCAGCCTTTTGCCGCTGCTTCGGCCACCTTACGGTGCGTATATATGTTCTGGAATGACATGGTCCTGTCGACGAGACATGGAGCAGGTAAGGAAAGTGTAAAACCGGGGGTAGAGGCAGCCCTTGTTGTTGAAAAGGCCTCAGAGCAGCATCGTGAGTCGGAAAGCGCGAGGCAGGCGGGGTTCGTCCAGAACGTATTTACACTGTGTAGACGCACTGTCTTCTCAGCCTAACGCACTTAGCGCAGCCTTGTGGTTTACTGGACGTGGGCGCCACGCCACGATTTACAAAGGTGACTGCAGTAAGATAGAACAATGCAGGACTTCTTTATATATATCGAGGAAGAAGTGCTTCTGTTCAAAGATAGTATCTGTACGTTAACGACGATAGGGCTGTCATGGAAAATGCATGTTGCTTCATATTTTATGAGTTTTCATGAGTTTTATGTGACTTGTTGACTGGATTTTGAAAAAAAAAAGAAGTCCCAAAAAAACAGAACAAAACAAAATAAAACAAAACAGAAGACAACTCCAAGCACATTTATCTGTTTACCCAACTCCGCTGCCTTTTCAAAGCAAAAACAAAAACCCTTGAGAATATTCGCATCTACAACCTGCGAGGCAGCATTCGGCTGAGAACGTGCATATGCAATGCTCAAAAAGGAATACGACTGGGAAGCAAAAACCCAAAATCAAAAGTCGTAAAAAGGTACGTAGATTCAAGACCAAAAAGACGCCTGCCGTCCCTTCCCAAACCTTCCCTATCCCCTCAGGCCCGGTTTATCCGGCGCCTGGGTGCCGGCGTCCCATTGCCGCTAATGCCCATGCTCAAAATCTTCGTCCGCCGTGTGGCCATGCGCGGCCCAGGTGTGCCGGGAGCCGACGTTCCCAGCAACGAGCCAGCCTGCTTCGAAGAGACCTGCGCTTCCGCAGACTGCGCCTTGGCAGCCGCCGCCGCCGCTGCCGCCGCTGCAATGGCTTTCCGGGGCGTGGGCGGCGGCAAGCGAGACACACGTGCCGTGCGACGGGGAATTGCCTTCTTTTCTCCCTTAGCAGCCGCATCTGCTTCGTCTGCGTTGCTGTCCAACTGCCGCACTGCTGCTGTTGGCGCTGCTGTGTCTGCTGCCGGAGGGCATTCACCAGCGTCTGTGTTCAACTGCCCATCCCTGCCCGCGTCCACGTTGGTGTCCACCGCATTTTCGGGGACAACGTTGCTGTCGGTCAACGGCGTGGCGTCCGCGTTTCCTACAACCTCGGGCACCGTGGCTGCGTTATCTTTCGCCTTGAACACAGACACAACCGGGCGCGGCTCCGCAGCGGGCGCCTTGTCAGATCCCTGGAATCTAGCCAAGACCTCTGCCCAGCGAACGGTCTTGGCTGCCTTGGACGGCGCCTTCCGGGACTGCTTTCCAACACCCTTTCCATGCTCTTTGCCCTTAGTCTTCTCCGCCGGCGTAGAGGATGCTGCGCGTTTCGGCGAGTCAAACACCGACGAGAGCGTCTCGAGGTTGGCCATCGACGTGGACTCCTCAGCCTGCCGTGCAAGCAAAACACACGGTGGTTCAGCCTTGCCCTTGTTTTTCCGCGTGTTCACGCGGGTCACAGCGGCGAGGTCCTTGTCACTCATGCCGTTGGGCCGTGTGCTGGAGGCCAGCATGCCTCCTTCCTCTCCGCCCAAGTTGAGCGAGCCAGGGAGACGGATAGGGATGTGCGACAGCACCGAGTTGCTGCCTGTGCCTGATGCTGATGCTGTCGTCGCAGACTTCAAAGGAGTCTGGACACGTGTTCGCTTGGACCGGCGGAGGCCAGTCTGCTCAGACGATGAAGGCTCCGCGTGGCCAGCCGACGACAAGGGTGTTGTGGCAAACTCGGGGTTGAAGACCCCGCCCGTGTCCGCTTCCATCTTCTTCCGCCGTCTTTTTGGCCGAGGCGGCAGCGTATCGTCCAAAGACGGCTTGCTAAGCAGATCCTCAGAGCCCCCACGAACCTTGTCGCCCATCCCAGAAATGCCCTTCGCCTTTCGCTTGACCGGGCTAGGACTCATATTATGGTCCTTCATGCCGAGAGGTACGCGGTTGTTCCGAAGGTTGTCGAGAGGCGACGAAGGCTTCGCAGACAGATGTCCCATTTCCCTCTTCGATAAGGGTGATCCCGATGCGGAGGCTGCCGACCCAGTCGACCCAGAACGGCGTTTTTGGCGTAGATGGACTCTGCTCCTGGCAAGCGTTGCCGTGGTGGTGGATGTAGGATGACTACCAGTCGCAGCAGAGGCAGGAGTAGTAGCGGCGGCAGCAGCAGCAGCAGCGGCGGCTGCGGCCTTTGCGCTCTTATCTGCCTGGACGCGGGTGACAAACTTTCGAAGCATCTCGGTTTCTGAGTCATCATGTACTGAGTACTGCTGCTCGTCATCCAAGTCGTTGATATCGACTGTCATCGTCGTGGTAGCATCGTCGTCGACAAATACAGACTGGTGATGGGCCTCCTCGACAGTCTCGTTGGTCACTGTGTCGTCGGAATCACTACCATCCGCGTCTTTGGAAGACTGAGGTGAGGATAGGTCTCCTTCGTTGTCCGCAGTGACGAAAAAGTCTTGGTCCGCGGTATCGTCCACGGCGATCGATTTGGAGACCATTGCGTCATTATCGTTGACTTCCACATCCAGCTCCATCGACATGGCTGCTGCATCATTATCCAACACCGCATCGTATGACGAGTCTTCCGATTCGCGGCTTGTGGGGGCGACACTATCCAACTGCCGAGTCTCCTGGTCAGCGGACAAAGACGGGCTCTGCCACAGGTCTTCCAGCGTGACGTCCGAAGCGCAATCGGATCCATTCTCAGACGTGGTCGACGCCATCTCAGAAAGGGGCTGGAGAAGCGATTCGGAGAGCTCAAGAGAGGCAGGCTGCTCAGACACAAGCCGACTAGCATCGAAATCTTCAACTCGGTCATAGAGTATGGACGGGGACTGATCGGCGCCTGAAGCCGGACTGCCGGTCAAGTTGTCGCCCGACCGAGGTGTGTCTGGCTCATCGGCGGCCCGGTCCAATAATAAGTCGCTGGCAACCTCCGCGATGGTTGAGTGCGGCTTGGTCACAAGGTCGCTTCCGGTTGTTTGTTCGCTCGCCATCTCGCCGGTATTGGAAGCTGGCTCATTCGAATCCATAGGCTTCTTGTCGTTGCTAGGGCTAGTCGTGGTCTCGAGCGTAGGCGCGCTGAGGACGTCTTCATATACATCAGGCGCTGGAGATGAGACGTGGGACTCCTGAACCGGCGGTCCAGATGCGAAGATGTCGAGATTCGTGCGAACGTCCACGACGACGGTACTATCCAGAAGCGTCCCGTTAAGGGCAATGTTGCAAACTGCTGCGGTAGGTGACACGGGCTTGCCAGCGGCAGCAGCTGTGCCTTTGTTTGCAGCAGAAAAACTTGTGACGGGGCTGCATTCTCTGCCGAGTTTCACAGGAGACGAAGCTGCGAACTGAAAATCGAAGGTGGTCGACGGGTGGAGAGTATGCCTCCGTCCGGTCTTTGCCCGCTTTTCTGGCCGGGGAGAGGCCTCTGCCGTGTCATTTACTGATAAGACTGGCATCATACTTTGTCGTCGGCGAGCGGGCCGTGCTGCTCCTTCGTTCAAGAGGCCTTCGGTGAGCGTCGAGCGGCGATGGCCACCCAGGGCATCTGCAAAGTTCCACGTTTCGCGACGGCGCGCGTTTTGCATGGAAACCTGTCTTCTGGTGTCCAAGAGGGATGCGTCATACGCAGCATCACCCACTCCGGGCGTAGGCTGGTCGAAAACGACAACCGCAGGCAGTTCGGACAACAATGAAGCCGCTGAGCTGTCTGCGACCGAAGGCTCCTCATCCGCTTTTGGCTGTTCATCCACCATGGATGTCTCCGATAGTGTGGCCAGGGGGGCGGGAGTCGATGCCGACATACGGCGTTTGAGCGGCATGGGATTCCAACGAGCTGGCAGCGACTTGCGGGCCCGGCCGACAGAAGCTTTCCTTGGGGATGTTGCTGATGTCGAGTTGCCAGAAGATTGGCCCTCGAGAGAAACACTGAAACGCCGACCGGGCCGGCGCTTGACGCGTTTGGTGATGTGCTCGGCATCTGCCTCGGAGATCATTGGCTGGTCGTCCGGGACAGGAGCGGGTGTCGACAATTCACCAGCGGTGTCTGCGAGTTCCTTCTTCGCAGGGGAAGGTGCGGTTTCTTCTGACGATGCCTCGGGGGTCGCGTCTGCCTCGGCCGGCGGCGTCGCGGTGCTGTATTCTGGTGTCGAGCGAGGAAGCATAACGCGGCGGCTGTTTCTTTTCCGCGGAACATAGTGAAGCGCGTCGCTGGCGAAGGTGGCCGTCGTCTGTTTCTCGTGACCGTGTTGGGAAAGGGGGCAATCCATGGCCGCGCGCTTGGCCGCATCAACGGACTCTGTTCGTTGCTCCTGTCAGTCGTTCGGTCCACGCCAGTTCTTTATCTTGCCTCTTGCTCTATGCGCACCTTTGGCCAGCTCCCAGTCGCGCTTCCCCGTCTGCTCGGGGCCAGCTTGTTTCCAGGACATGTCGCCCCAGGCCGGCACATACTGCCCGACGCGGCATCGCTTGCGCGGGCCACCGCCGTCGACGCGGAGTTCGTAGATGGCGGCAGCATAACAGCGATCGGCTGTCGACAGCGGGATGCCGCCGACGCGCTTCCAGATCTTGCGGAATCCTGCGCCCGTGGAGTAGAGCGTCGCGAGCGCAGCGGGCACGGGGACGCGCTGCCATGGCCGAGGGTGTGGACGGTACGGCGGAGCGAGGTCGGCGGCGTCTACAGCTGTGGCGCAAAAGATGCTGGTGCAAAACAACAGTGAGCAATCCTGTGGACGCGCCAGAGAAGGGTATACTGGATCCGGCTTACCTGGATGTGCCCGAGCCGTCACCGGCCTCCACGACGGCAGGCGCGTCGGGTTGGCAGGTGGCCATTCGAGCGTTGAGTGGCCGTCGCTCGTGTGGTAATTTTGTAGATGCTATAGTTCAAAGAGGTAGGGTATATGGTGGTAAGATATGTTTTCCTCGTTGGAAGATCGCGAGCGGGAGACGATATCTCTTTCTGGGGAGGTGGACTAGGAAAAACCGGGTTTTGGGGTGCGAAAACAAAACGTCCAAGGTGAGGTATGAGCCCCGTTCCTTTGTTTACATATGGGGTGGACCAATCAGACGCCGCCTCTGCGAATTCGCGTTGTGGAATTCTTATCGGCACGTGCCGATAACGCGCGGATTTCGGAGTGGTTTTTCAACGTCGCGAAAGCACGAATTGCTTCGGTCCCCAACGGCAAGCCTCCACCACGACCATCACTTCGATCCTCCGCCTTCTTTGGTCTCGCTCCTTCGCCGAGGCCTTTCCGACAGCATGTCGACCGTCAAGAAGCAGATGCGGCTCCCGCCGCTGAAGTACCTGCGCACCCGCAATGCCTCCAACAAGGAGACAAACCCGTGCATGACCGCGATGTCAACGGTGCTGTGTGAGTTGGAAGCATGGCTGGCTCAGAGAACTTCGGATTTTCTCGGGGAGCTCTTTGTTTCGCGTCTTTTTTTTGCTAACGAGCCAATGTACATAGCGTGCTGGGCGTCCGCAGGCTACAACACGGCTGGCTGCGCCGCCATCGAGCAGACACTCCGCGAGTGCATGGATGCGCCAAAGGTCACAGAAGCGAAGCGCACAAACATCAACTTCCACCTGGCACGCATGAAGCCGAGGGTCACCAGCCGAGCAAAGCAAACAGGGCCGAGACCATAGGAGGGGCCAGAGGCGCGGGCGGATGGCGGGCTGTCTTCGAGGACGAGATGGCCGAGTGGCACGCCCCTTGGCTTATTCTCTTTGGTACTCTGGGTGGGATCTACAGGAGGCCGGATTTTGGAACCCTCAGCACATCCAGGTGCGTGGCAGGCCGACGAAACGGGACGAATGGTTGTATTTTTAGCATCGACAGCACCGAATTGTGACTACGTTTTCTCCATTGTTGAAGTTTTTTTTTATCTGCTTTCCAATTAACGCTGGACTGTCTCGTCAATTGTCCGGCTATCAGCTCAAGCGGTGGTACGTGAGAGAGCGGCCGAAGTTACTTCACTCTCGCTCTGGGATAAGACTGCATAAGACATAATTTCTCTAACTTTTTCAACCAACAAAGACAATGGTCTAGTGGCCAAATGGCAAGGCGCTTGGCTACGAACCAAGAGATTGCAGGTTCGATCCCTGCCTAGATCA
>LZPB01000108.1:741-44940 GCA_001676865.1 Ceratocystiopsis minuta | reverse complement strand
CCTCCCACACGCCTCTCTCCGTATGAACTTATAATTGAAAGGAATGTCATTTGGGGTATCTTTAGGCAGCTATATACAAAATAAACCACGAAACCAGGGCATTAGTTAATTACTTTCGTGTAAGGCGAACGCGCCCGGCCAGAGTTTTCCAAAACTTGGCCATCTTGCGCTTCTCCTCACTGCTTCGGCCGCCATCCGTGCTGACTGGTCCACCGTGGGCGCCTGCGTTGCCACCGGTCGACCCGTTCTGCGGTACCACCATGAACGTTGCCCTGTCCATGGGGCCCACAATGTCCTCATCGCCCCGGTGTGGGAACTTGCCCTCGCCGTCAATCAGTTGCGGCACCATCAACGACACGTCGTGACGCGGCGGGAACAAGCTGACAACATCATCTTCGACCGTGGGTTTGGCCGTGGCCGAGCCATTGCCGTCAACAGCTGCCATCTTCTGAGCAGCCAAAATCTGCTCCAGCAGAGCATCGTGTGCTGTCTTCCATTCGCGCTCCGTCTCAGCCCATTTGGCATCCGTCAGGGCGTACGTGGTCGACGTCGTGCCGTAGTGCTCGCCGACGCGCACGAGGTGCTTCGTGTAGTTGATCCGGGCCTGGCTCCAGTCGGCCCGGAGCTCGCGTAGTCTCGCCTTCGCATCTGCAGTGTCCATGCTGGTAGGCGTAGCCGTGGCGGACACCTGTTCCGATGACACGACTGGCGGTTTGGGCATGATCGTGTAATTGGCATGCCCCAAGCGGTCCGACCACTCGTCATGAGGCTCTAGTGTAGGTGGCGGCGCTGCGGTGGCCGGTACAGCCTTAGCAGAACCCGTAGACGACGCAGAGGCGTGGCCGTGATGGTGGAACAAGGAAGACGTGGATGCTTTCTTTTGAAGCGGAGGCGAAGGCAGCACGTCCTGCGAGGACAGCCGGCTCATTATCACAGGGGAAGGAACCGCCTCGCCTGGCATTGAAAGACGGTCGGTGCTGATGTCACCACCGGGGAGGGGAGACTCAAGGCCGGGCGACTGCAGTGGCGATGTCTGCAGAGAAGGCGGCAGCGGGGAGACGACCGGTGGTGGCGGGTTGCTGATGAATAGCGGCGGCAGCAGAGGTGTGGTGGCCAAAGACCGCTCTCGCTCCAGGCTGCGGCGCAAATCGTTCTCGTCGTCGTCGTCGTTGTCGTGGTCATCGTTGTTATCGATCATCAACCCACTCAGTACGGTAGAACCAACACCAGAGGGACCAGGAACGCCATTGCTGGCCATGGACGACTGTGAGGCCTTCCGTGTCGTTGGTGCGTGGATATGCGCAACGCTCTCGGTGCTGCCGTAGAAGGACATGGCATGAGACGTCGCAGACAATGGGGGCGGAAAGCGTGTCTGCTCGTCAACGGAATTGCCGCTACGCGCATTTCGACGGCTGGCAGACAGCGACGAACGCCGACTCGAAGGCGCCCGCGACAGGGAAGGCTCAGAGGCTGGTGCTCCGATGAGGTTGACAAAGTTGTTTTGCTGGTTCCGCGCCGAATTGCTGCGCCACCGCGATAGGGCGTGGATGCGCGAACCAAAGCGTAGCGTCAACCCCGAAAAAGACGAGTCGGGCGCGGGGATGCCATCCACCATCATGGCAGAGGCGCCGCTGTCTGTGCGGTGCGGGCGAACAGACAACGGGGAAACCTGATCTTCCGGGATTTCATGCTCGGCCGGATAGCCTGACTCATGGTCGAAGCCGGGCAGAGCGGGCCAAGGAGAGGATGTGTTATGCTGTTTTGACTGGCCGTGGGTGCAGGGTGTGTCGCCTGGGCAATGGTTAGGTAAAGACTTTGAGACTGAAAATAAGAAAAAAAAAACGGGCTAACACGTACAGAGGCAGCCATAGAGGTATGAGTTGCGGTATTCTCGGCTGACATCTTCGGCATACTCGATGTCCTGATCGAAATAGTCGACCCGCTCCTCGTTGCCATTTTCTTCTTCAACCCGCTCGAGAGGGCCTTCCTCCTGCACGTCTGCCAGCTGCCGCTTGGGGCCGGCGTTTCCAAGGCCGAGAAGTGTGCTCGAATGGCTAGGAGCACCGGCAGTGGGCGACGTTGCTGACACTGGGCATTCGGGGGCATACACCGGCAGAGTCAACGGCAGGGGAAGGTCGAGCGACGATGTAGAACTGGAGCAGCGCAGGTGGCCTAGGCCGCTCCGCTGTGAAAAGGTCGGTGTGGCTGGCGATGTGATGTCGGACAGCGATGCGTTGTCGACGAGAAAAATGCTGGTTCCGTCCACACCCTCAAGCGACGTAATCGTGGTTTGTTGGCTATCTGCTGATTGCCGGCGCTGCTCTACCAGCTGTGGCAGAATCAAGGTCTTTAGTTTTGATGTCATGGCGCAGTCGGTGTTCTGACCGGTGGCGTTCTCGTCGATTCTCGTGGTGCGGCGCGTTTGTTGTCGAGGAAAGAATACCAGAGAACAGACGCGTTGTGGTGCAAACAGGTACAAGCTCGACAAACGCCACTCAGGATGAAAAGCAGAATGTTCGTGACGAAGCTGCTTCCCAATACCGCCCAAAACTGACCGCTATGCACACGCCGATTTGGTTGGAAAAAAAAAGTCTGATGAGTAGAGAAGGATGCGAATGCCAACGTTGTGGAAGGCGTCCTGCCGTGTGTCGGTTTTATATAACGAGGCGGTGTTTGCGCTGATTGAGCTGGGTTCGTCGTCTGCAAATAGCAGTTCTGGGGCGATAGGCCGAGGCAAACAAATAAACCCCGTGCAAGAGCGAGAGAGGCAGACCTCAGCCTAACCAGGACAAGCACGCAACAGCAAGAACACCGGAGAGAGAGAGGAGTAGAGCGTTGCAACGAGTGTACGCCGTGGGTTGTCGTCTGTTTGGCTGTGGCGCATGCAAAGCCTAAGAAGGAGACCACGAGAGGAAGCGGGCCGCGGGCGCAAGACGGCACGGGCAGTTACGTGGTGCTTCGTAGCCCACAAACGAGCCGTGGGGTGTGGAAGACGACGTGTAAGTCAGGTGGTGGTCCGGGAGCTCGGAGGGTCGGCCGTGTGGTTGGCTATGCGTGAACTGTCTATGCGTCTTTTTCCGGCCTGCTGGACCAGGCAATTCTTCTTCGGTTGATTGGATGTCGTTTGAGCGTGGGCGTTCCAGCAGGGGGTGGACGGTGGTTTTGGGCGCGTAAGGCCGCGACCTGTCGCGAGGATTGGCAGAAGGGGAGCTGTGCCCGAGAGAAGGAGCCCAACGGACTCAGACGACCCGGAGGTCTCTTTGCGCCGGAACCGTTCAACGAGAGCCAACTACAGGTCGTGGGGGGCAGACCAATCCATGGACGAGCTCGCCGCGGGGAAGGGGTGGGCGCAGTGCCGTTCTCTGGGTGTCCGGTCGTCTCGTTGCGTGGTTGTCTTTCCTGTGTGGTCTGGAGTTGGCGTTTGTTGTGGTAGGAAGGGAGGCAGTCGGGGGGGGGTTGGGAGATGTCCGTGAAAGCGAGCGGCTGGGTGCAGGCAGACAAGGAGGACACGCTGGCGCGGGCTGGGCAAGAAACGAGCGCAAAAGGGCAAAAACAGAAGGAACGAAACAGGAAAAGCAAACAAACAAACAACACGCTCTCTGAACCGAAGCGGAAGGAAGGACCATGCAACCCGCCTCGACACAAAGCCGTTCGCCGCATACCGCAAACAGCAGGTAGCTAAGAAAAAAAAGGCCCCGTATATTTGGCGGCTAGCTCCCGGGCGCCGGGTTTCCTGAGGCAAAACGTGGGAAAAATTCTCGTGCGATAACGGGGCCATTCTCCGTGATTCTAGACGGCAGGCGGCAGCTCGCTGGCCACCGCCCCATTTAGCCCCGAATTAGCGTTTTTACACACGGCTAGCTCCTGAAGGCTTTTCAGCGCCGAGGCCCGAGCTCCTTGTACTCTGTACGCAGAAGGATACGTAGGTTTGGCTGAAGGCTTGCCGTACTCCGTACAGCACGTGTACGAAGCAATGTCTTCCGGACGTATCGACGACGGCCATCCTCCAAGCTGTGGCCAAAGGCGGACTGCTTCCGGCGCACCAGCCCGCCACCACCACCAGCGATTCCGCCATCTGCCCGCCGTCCCGAGCAGACGCAAGTTGCTGCCTAGCGGCGTACCGCCGTTCTGGGTTGCATCGTGCCGTCGCCGTGGGGTTGACACAAAATCTCTTCACAGGCGCAGGCGCACAGGCGCATCAGACGCCAACAGATGGGCTGCGCGGAAGCAGCCGGCCTCCCTTCATCGTGTATGCTGCTGCCTATGCACAGGCCTTGGGGACGGGTCTGCACGTTGTGACAGAACGCTTCCCGTCAATATTGCCGCAAAATAGAGTCAAGTGGCCGTACTCCGTATTCCTTACCGTGGAGGACGTTGGTGGAGTAGTTCTTTTGTCCCCTTGCAACCCCCCCCTGTAAGATACCTCAAAATGAGTCAGAAATCCTACATCGGTGACCGGTGTGCCGTCTGCGTGGCTATGCTGCCCAACCTGTGTGTGGCTTGACAAAATCCCTCGGATTCGGACTATTCATACGGACTCGTAGGAGCGAGAAACGGAGTGTGCCAATTTGGTACTACGAGTAAATCGACCTGTTCCTGGGGGGGCTGTCTCAGGACACGTCAGAATTTTTTAGGGCCCCCGTGCCCACGGAAGCTGCCTCTCGTCCCTGCATTAGCTGCGTGTGTTGGTGTTGTGGGTTCGCCAGACGAGGTGCGAGGAGAGGCACACGAACGGGAGTACGGAGTACGAAGCACGAGTTCGTATCGCGCGGATGTGTCGGCAGACTGAGCCGACGGTTGTACGGAGTACTCGTACACGTACGGAGTACGAGTACGTGTAGTGCATGGAGGAAGGAGAGCACGACGAGGCCGAGCAGACCGACAGTTTGCATGCTCCTTCCCGCCATCACCTCGAAAAGGGGCACAATGCCCACGCCGGCTCCTTTACCCACGCATGCTATTACGAGAGGAGCCCCCGGCTTCCCTGCTTTTTGCTATGGAGAGGTCAATTTTATTTCACCGCATATCCGCGTTGCCCCTATTGCGCACCCCATATTAAGCCCTCGTATAGAGAGAGATGCCCAGCCGCCATGGCAGAGAACAGTCTACGGTGCTCGTTTAATTAGACTAGCCACTGCATCGTCTGTTTCACGATGCTGAGAGCCGTACGGAGTACGGAGATGCGTAGCTGACCCCGCAAGAAGCAAATATTGCTGTCGATCCCGAGCAAAACGCGCACCGGCGGTCTGGCGAGAGGGATTCGAACGCCCGTACGCGTCTTTGTGCACCATCCTGCGTCCATGCATCCCGTCTCGTCGATGCTGTGTGCCACGTGCCAGCGCCCATCGCGAGATCTTGCATCCCAGCCGCTCTCCCGTCTGCCGGCATCACCATGAGGTTGGCCCATTGCCTCTGCGCCGTGCCGCTCGTCGTCGGTTCCTGCGCGGCCTTTGCTGGCCCGCAGCATGCTGGGCATGGCCATCTGCACCCGGCTGCGGTTGTGGTACGTATTGTGCATGTTGCACTCCGACAGCTTGGCAGGATCTAACATTTTCAAAGACTGCTCTAGCCAGTGTAACAACAGCGCCGCCCCTGTTCCCCCGCGATGGCCTCCTTCACGCCCCAGAAAGACGGGCACCCAGGGACGACGACAGAGACGATGACGACGGGGGCGACGACGACGGGGGCGACGACGACGGGGGCGACGACGACGACGACGATGATGACAACAAGGGGAAGAAAACAACGACGACCTCGACAACTTCGAAGAAGACGTCGACAACCAAAGACGACAAGACGACCAAGACAACCAAGACCGAAACAACGTCTTCTTCTACCAAGACCACGTCAAGCACCACCGCCAAGACAACCGCGAAAACGACCGCTACATCTACGACCACGACGTCGTCAAAGTCGACCGGGACAACCAGTACGGAGAGCAGCAGCAGCTCCAGCACGGGCACGACCACGGGCACGACCACCAGCAGCAGCACCAGTGCCAGCCACACAGGCAGCGCAAGCAGCACCAGCGCCAGCACGGCCGCCGCGTCCGCGACCCCGACAGGGACCGACGCGGCCAGCCCCGCGAAGCACAGCGGGCTCAGCAAAGGCGCCGCGGCCGGCGTGGCCATCGGCTGCATTCTGGCGGTACTCGGCGGCTTGGCGGCGGTGATCGGCTACCTTTCGTGGCGGGCGCGGAAGTCGCGCGAGGAAAAGCACAAGTCGGTCTTTGGCGGGCTGGACGGCTTCTTCCCGGCCGACGTGCCGCGGGAGGCCAAGGGAAGCCCGGTGGTGCTGCCTGTGGGCGGTGCCGGGGGGTTCGGGCCGGGCCAGCAACGGCCGGGCACGGCCACGGCGGGCAGCAGCAGCGTCCGCGACAGCGTGCGCGACAGCATCCGCGGCAGTGCGCGTGGCAGCGCGCGCGGCAGCGTGGCGGGCGCGGCCGCGTTCTTGCACCGCGCGTCGGCCGTGCCCGGAACGCCGATGAGCGAGACGATGGAGCAGTCGCTGCTGCAGCAGAACGAGCACGAGAACAGCCGCGGCCTCGGCCCCGACAGCGGCCCCGGCCTGTACTCGGTGCACGGCGGCAGCACGAGCACCATCTCGGTGCTGCCGCCGCGCTCGTCTTCGTCCCACCTGGAAAGCCGCAGCTCCACGCCGCCGGCGTTCGAGCTCCAGCGGGTGCCGGTGCGGAAGCCCGTTCCCGTGGCCATGCGTGCGTCGGTACGGGCGTCGGTGCCCGTCGAGACGCCTTCGCCATCGCCATCACCCACACCGACAGCGATGCCGGCACCGGCGCCGGTGCAGAGACGACAGCCCCTCACCATACGGCCTCTCAGTTTCGAGCGGCTTGGGCCATGAGATGTCTTTATTTTCTTGTAATCTTAATTTCGCTATTTTCACATCTTCTACAATTTAAAGCGTCAACTCTGGTAGAAAAAAAGGGCTACAGCTGTTATATCCAAAACATGCTTTCACATATCGCGAGAACCTGACAGAAGCACATGCAGATGTGCGTATCCGGCCGGCATCGGTGGCCCATGTGAAGCACGACATGCCACCGTTGGGCGCAAAAGTCGAACCACAGCAGCTTTGCGATAGGCGCTGATTGGTCGGTCTGAAAAATGGCGCGGGGGTTATGCTAAAGTCCGCTGGCAGCACCGCCGGAAGACGGCGGCAGCCCCATACGATCCCAAAAAAGGGTGGCAGGAAACAGCGAGAGAGGACAGAGATCCGTTCCCTCGACACGCCCGCCCACCGCTCCGCAGAGAAACCATATTTGAGCGCTGCACTGTCCCACGGAGCAAAGAACGAAGCAGTCGAAGTATTACGCAGTAAACAAAGACCAGACGCAAAACCACGCACTGACCCCGAAAATACCCACTCCGTCCTTCTTCACCCGATTTTCTTCGCCAGCGCCCTAGTCGACCCGACGTTGCTGCGTCCTACCGCGTCTTTGTGTCGACCTCGACTGTGTCTGTTGCGCTCGCTGCTGCCCACTACCGCGGTCGTCTACATCCCCCTCCTCGCTCCTCTTCCTCTCCTCAAAATGTTCGTCTCTCGGGTCCTCCGCCAGGCTGCCCAGCACGCCGAGCGGACGCCTCTGATCCATTTCCTCGGAAAGCGGTCCATCCCAGGTACGTTCTGCCCGCTTCTCTGTTTCTGCGCACTGCTCTGGTCCCCTGGCCGCCGGCTTTGCCTGTGTCTGCTAACGCTCCCTTCCCCAGCCTCGATCGACCACTCTCGCCACCCGCACCCGGCAAGCCCGTCCCACGACCTGCCGTCGGACTTTGGCCCTATCACCGGCTCGTCCCACGCCTCGTTCAGCTCCTACCGCGACCATGCCCAGCAGTTCGGCCCTCTGCGCAAGACCATCGTGGCGGCCGGCGGCATTGGCGGGACCAGCGGCCACAAGCTGGGCCCGGTAGCACCAGCCGAGGGCGAGTACTTTGACCGGGATGATCTGCCGGCGCGCTTCCGGAGGGTACCTCTGTCGCCGGCAGAGATCGAGGCCGTCGAGACGGGGGGCGCGACGCTGTTCGGGTGAGGGGGCGGTGTGTGTGGCTGGAGGTGCGAGACACGGAAAACCTGTCCGCTCCGTCCGCAGTTTTACGGTGGGAGGGCAGCTTGGGGGGGAGGGAACGGCGAGGAGGCGGGAGAGGCTCCTGCAACCCGCGATGGTGGACGAAGCAGATCGGTCCTCTGTCGCCGCTCTCGCTCACGGCCAAGGCGTCACTGTGGGCAAGCACACCGGCGTGGCATTAGCAGGGCATGACGATCAAGCACGGCGATGCTGGATGGACAACTCCGGGATGGCAGGATGGCGTGGTCGCTGCATGCGTGCGACATGGGCTGTTTCCTGTGAACAGTCTCGGCCTTGCTCTGCTCTGCTCTCATGCCTGTTTTGCGCCGTACGCGTTGCCTCGGTTCCTTCTGCCGGCATGCTTTCTATTCTGCAGTTCCTGTTTGCTATGCTTCTATGTATCTTCGTTACTTCTTTGCTACTCGGTATTGACAAATATCTGCATTGCAATCGTACGAGAGCCTGCACACGGAGATGTCATCCCCGTTGAGCAGATGCCAAGACTTCCGAGTGCTGCGATGATGCTATTGCAGAGAGAGAATGCGTCGACCAATGAGATTCGATACTTTTTCATCTTTTTCGATGCACGCTAGAACATGGTAAAAATTACGAGAGCCTCTCTCCGATCTCCGAAAAAGACCTTCCGCATGGGAATGCGCTCAAACGTCAGTCCTACAGATCATACGACACAGTTCCGACTGCCGCTTGGCACCACCCCTCCCGTGGCGAGCACTTCTCCCAGCATGGCTTCCGCTGCCGGAGGCTCGTCGTCCGACGCCCCGGCCGTCTGCCCGGTGGACCACAAGACGCGGGACGCCTGGCTTGCCCAGGCCCGCGCGCAGCAGCAGCAGCAGCCGCAGCAGGCGGCGACAATACCGTCTGCCGTTGCGCCGCCCCAGCAGCAGCAGGCCTCCGCCCCCTGGTACAGCCGCTGGCTTTTCGCGAGCCCGGCACCAGCACAACAGCCTTCCCAACCATCACCACACCACTCGTCCCCTCCTCCCGCGGACGGCCTGGAAACCGATCGCGTGGTCTCGTCCATCCCCCGCACAACGACGCCGGCGACAGCCGCCCCCGATGCGACCGCGGCCGCCCCCGCCTGCCCGGTCAACCACGAGGTCGAGACCGGCGCCGACCCGGTCTCCGGCAACTGGATCTACCCCTCCGAAAAGATGTTCTTCGAGGCCATGAAGCGCAAGGGCCACGACAACGCCCGCGTCGCCGACATGAAGGTCGTCGTGCCCATCCACAACGCCGTCAACGAGCGCGCCTGGCAGGACATCCGCGCCTGGGAGGCCCCCTACACCGGCTCCGCGCCCGGCCAGTGCGCCACCGGCCCGCGCCTGCACTCCTTTGCCGGCCTGGGCGGCGGCGACAGCGCCACGCGCATGTCGCCCCGCGCCCGCCTCTACACGCTGCTCGGCTACACCGCGCCGTTCGACCGCCACGACTGGGTCGTCGACCGGTGCGGCCAGCAGATCGAGTACGTCATCGACTTTTACGCCGGACGCCCGGGCCCGCCGCAGAAGCAATCGTCCCAAAAGAACGCGCCGCCGCAGATGCCCCAGCTCAGCTTCTACCTCGACGTGCGGCCCAAGCTGAATAGCTGGGAGGGCGTCAAGATGCGAGCCCTCCGTTTTCTCGGCGTGCAGTAGGCGAGGGGCAAAAAAAAAAGATGGATATGAAATGGTGGACGACGTCCGAGTTAACGACGGTTATGCTGGTTCATTTTTGCGAGGGGAAAAAGGCGTTGACAACATGGGTTTATATGTCAAATAGAATACAAGGCGGGAAAAAAAACTCCGATCATCACAAGCAACCCCCCAGCACCGCGTGGGCTGCTGCGAGTCCCGTGGTCACACGACCAGTTCGTTATGGTATCAAACATGCGAATAAGACAGAAAAATGGAATCCCCAATGGCATGGGCAATGACGAGAGCAGGAGGCCCTCTCATGCAGCCATTTCATGTTCTCGTTCAGTCGGCCTTTGATGCCTGCGTGGACTGGGGCCCTTTCTCCGTCGTGCCTGTTGCCCCATGAGTGGTTAGCATGTTCGGTTCGAAGACTGCACCGTGCCGTAGAGTCTCACCTTTTTTCACCTCGCCCACACGCACGCGCACCGGGCTGGTGGTCTCCAGCTGGCCGTGGTCGATGTCCCACCCAACCTTGCGGAGCGCGTCCAGCACCGACTCCTTCGTCTCCTGCGATACATAACCCAGCGGACCCTCGTTCTCATAGTGGCTACCGAGTCCATCTTTCAGAGCTGAATCAAAGTGGTAGGCGTGCGTCGTGGCGTCGAGCCAGGCCAGCAGCGGGCCGGTGGCCGGATCGATCCCCTCCTTGAAGGCCAGGCGGATGTAGAAGTTGGAGCCCCAGTGCCAGACGCCCATGAAGTAGGTGGGCGTCTCAAACCGGTAGGCATGGTAGCCCCACGGGGACCAGGTCATCACGTCGCCATAACTTCCCAGCGTGCACACACCCGTGTACGCGCCCGTCTTGCTGGACATGTTGCCCCGGCCGTCGCGCAGGATCTTCTCGCGCAGCATGACGTCGCGCGGCGTGAGGATCTTGCCCGTCTCCAGCCACTCGCGGAACACAATCGTGGCGCGCTGGCGGTTGAGCGTGAGCATCTTGACGCAGCGCACGCCGCGGTAGTTCATGGTCAGGTGCACGAAAATCAGTACCACCATCCAGTACAGCACCGTCGTCTTGTCCTTGACGAGGTGCACAACGGCTGTGCCCGCCAGCAGGCCCAGCAGACTGATGACGGTCTCCTGCGACGCCTCCTTGGCGTTCAGCTCGGCGAGGTTGCCGGTCAGCGCAAAGTGGGCCGACAAGCTGGCCTTGCTGGCGTTGGCGGCAATACCGCACAGCGACCGCAGGATGCTGGCCGTCACCATGACGCCGACTTTGGAGAAGAAGGGGAGCACGGGCGTGAGGAGATCCAGAAGCATGGCGCTATCGTTAAAGAGGTCAGCCATGAAGCGGTACGTTTTGCACTCGGGCTCGATCGCCTGCCCCATGCGGTGGGCAAAGAGGATGGTCGCCGTGCGCGAAAAGGTGTCCTGGATGACCTTGAGCAGCAGCGCAGCGGTGGGGGACTGCGACGCATCGCCAACACCCAGGCCCTCGAGGACAGCCCGGTTCGCAAGCAGCGATGCGATGGAGGAGGAGAACGCCTGCAGCGAGTCGTATGTCTGGTACGCCAGGTAGTCGTCGGTGACGCTGTGCGGGTAGCCCGCCGGAAGGAAGGCGTAGAATATGGCTTTTCCCAGAGGGACTTTCGTCTTCTCCTGGAGGGTGTGTTAGGAGATGGCAGCTATCTTTTGGGACAGGGGTGTGGGGCTTCTTACAGCCTTCAGCTCGCCGTCGCCCGAGCCCTTGGTGTAGGAGCACAGCACATTGCCGGCCTGGTCGATGTCGGACACAGTATTCATGCTGGCATGCTTTCAGGTCATGGGTATGGTGGACGCGGCCAGGCGAGAATGACGGGTAGTCCGCTCCGGTGGGAAGAAGTAAATAAATAGGAGCGCGTGGTCGAGCCGGTCGAGCTAGACCGCAGTGACGTCGTCGAAACGAGACAGAGAAACGAGTGAACGATGGAATGGAACAAAGAGTGAGCGAGCGTGTGGGAAAAGGAACGGATGCAAACGCGACGCTTTGTGGGACAAACGCTTTGGTGTGAAGAGACGCTGAATATGGAAAGAGGTCTTGACCTGACAACGTGTATCGCATCGCATCGCGCCTTCCGCGCGGAGAAGTGGGGCTGCGCGACGAGGATTAGTCATTTCCAAGAATCTTACACGAAACTTCACTGCGGTTCACACTTTTTACCAGTTCATCTTGATTTGGAAGTGGTCTTGTGATATTTCTTCTTGTATTTCACTGGTGGTCTCTAATGCCCGCAGCATGGTACCTGGGGTGGTGCTTTGTTGGCCATCTCTGGTAGGACTCGTGTGCCTGTGTTATAGTCAGTGAACACAGATGATCGACAGGTACAAGCTCAGTCACCAAAAGAACTTGATATCACCAATGACCTTTCCTCTTTTTTATCATCTATTTTACCATGGCTGCTCCTATTCCTGTCGCCAGCCTCGGCTGTGATGCCAAGATCTCTGAAGCCGTTCGCCAACGCCTTCTCCCCGAGTATGACGGTACGATCTCTGTTCTCGAGAAAGCAACCAGCCATAATAACGATAGCTAATTTCTACCCAGTCGTCCACACCTGCCTGAGCCCAAGGGCTGCCGAGACCGAGCTCCCTGCGCTTTTCGCCGGAGATCTCAGCACCGCCAACGCTGCTGGTCTTGGGAGCAACGCTTCCAAGCCGGTGGATTCCCGTGTTGTTCCTTTGGTGGTTTTGTTCGGCGGCACTGTTACAGCAAGCGACACCCAGCGCGTGATGGCCGCTATCCATGCGCGGTCGCCAAATACTCGACATATTTCTGTGTCAAAAAAGGACATCTTTCTGGCAGGTGGTTTTGGCCCCAATCCGGACATTATTGCCAAGGTATACCGCAAGAAGATAGCCAAGGACAGCCAGACTTGAGGGACCTTGAGGCCGGGATTCGATCATTGGCAGTGCAAAGTGGCCTATCATTTCTCTCTGTTTGAAAACTCGGATGTAAAGATCCCTTCCCCTCAAACACAACACTTTCCTTGTCATATAGACCTCCTACCGGCCCTATAACCTTGGCAACTACCTCTTGCCATGGAAGCATAAAACAGCTGACCCATCCCCCCTACCCCCTTCGTGCGCGGAATGGAACTTCTTTTGCAAAAAAAGGCAACCTGGTACGGGCAACTGTGCCTTTCACGCGTCTCGGTTAGATCGCGCCATCGACCAACATGCCCTGATCGCCATCTTTGTCGGCGGCATCTGCAATGGCGGCATCGCCATCGTCCGACTCCTCCACCTTGACCGGCGTCTTCTTCGCGCTGCGGGGTGTACGGGGCGCGCGCTTGGTGCCAGCCTTGGCCGAGCCGTCGCCGGTAGGCACGCGGCGACGCTTGGGGGTCGTGGGCGGCTCGGCAGCGCCGCTGTCCTCTTCATCAGGCACGGTGGCGGAGCCTTCGCCCATGTCTTTGTCCTCGGACGCATCACCCTCGCTAGGAGCCGTGGACGCCACGTTCTTTCTCTTGCGGCTGGGCGTCACCGGTGGGGTCTCTGTAGTAGCCAATGACCCAGCGATGCCGTTCTCCGCGAATAGCTTCTTCTTGATCCGGCCCCAGGCGTTGGAGGCACTGCCGACGTTGGTCATCCCGCATTCCTGTGCTAGCTTTGGGAGGTCGATCTAGCAGGGAAGTCGGAAATGTCTGTTAGATTTTGCAAATAAGGGTGTTTCCTAGAAAGGGGGGAGGGCAGCAGGATGTGGAGGATACCTCAGGCGGCGTTTTAAGACACTTCCAAACTTTGGAGAGTACCTCGATCTCACGGGTCGTCAGCGTGGTTCCGGTGTCCTTGGAAGGCGATGCCATATTGAAAGTTTGGCGGTGTGAGTGCGTGTTTGGGCGTCTGTGATCTGTAAAGACAAGGAATATGAGAAATATGAGTTTCTGTGTGTTAAGGCTGCCACGAAATGGATGGTAGAAAATGGGTGATGAGAAAAAATGGCAAGAGAAGATGGAGGAATGTGAGTTCTGGCGAGATGAAAGATATATGCGAGGAATATCTGCTTTCTATGAGCATCCGCAGGTGAAAAATGAGGAAGGCGAGCGCTCTGGCAGTGAATTGGGGTGGTACACATACAAAATTGCACCCAGAGGAACAACAAACGGCCGTTGCTAGTCCAAACACACACACCGCTCCTCCAAAAACAAACACACACACGAAAAAAACCCACTGTCATCCAATGATGAGAATGTTTAGTGGCCGCATTGTCTTCACGGCGGCCTCACCCGCACAATAGTATGTGGCCTTGTAGACTGCCGTTATAGAGGAGGCTGCCGAACATGCTTAACACGGCGAAGAGCACAGATTGAAAAAGGGTATGAATAGAAGCTAGAACTACCTGCAACTCCGAGGCCGGCTCACTCGTCGTCTTTCCCATAGAAGACAAGACATCGAACCTCGATGCTCTGGCGGCCCTTGGCGTCTGGCGGCGTGTTGGGGTCTTCGAAGGCCGTGTGCGGCGTATACGCCGCGACGCCGGGCCGGCCGTTGGCCTGGACGGCACTCCGGGAATCAAAGCACTTGATCAGGATGACCTCTTCCGGCGTCATGTCCTTGGCATAGTAGAACTTGTGCTTTTCACTGGGGGTCACAGTAAACGTTTCGCCTGGGCCGGTGAGTCAGTCAGGGCCGCAGAAAACACACGTCGCGTATGCACACAAGCACGCACCCTTGGCTGTGTAGCCCTCTGTGGAATACAGCTTCTCAGGATCGGCGCGGGTCTCTTTGCCGCGGTCGTCGCCGTCGTCGTCAGGCGGGCGGTTCGGATACAGCAGGTTCACCGGGACCAGGTCGGCCGGCTCTGTCGTGCGCCAGTCGATCAGCGCCAGAGGATGGTCGCTGGCCGGGTAGCCGATGGGCCGCCACACGTTGATGATCTGGTAGCGACCCTTGAGCAGTACTTCGGCGGTGGCGGCATCGTCCACATGCCGCCGCACGCGCGCCGCCGCAGCCGCGGGCGTCTGGTCGACATGCACGCGCTGGACGGGCTGCCGCGGCGCCTGTGGATCGCGGCGGCGGACCGTGTGGTCGAAGATGACCACGCGGCGTATGGGCTCGGCGGGGGTGGACAGCCTCTCGCGCAGCAGCTGCTCGACCTCGGCGTAGTAGCCGGTGCGGATGCTGGCCTGGTCGGTGAAGTCGGTCTCGCGCGCCGGGGCGTGTACCAGGTCGAAGCCCGAGACATCGACGCCGATGCTCTCTTTCGCGGCGGCCCGGATGTCATGGACGGACCGTTTCCGCGAGGTCAAGGAGTACGAGGTGGCCGGGGTGTCGACCTTGCCCCATGGCTTGACGCCTTCTTGGATGGTGGCCGGGTCGCCGTAGTTGAACGTAGCTGTCGTCATAGTGTGCGATCGCTTAGGTGCGTTTACGGAGGGTGAAGCGTGAGACGTCGTCAGCTGTTTGTTCGGTCACGATGCTCTTATATAGCCGGTTGCGGTCGGAAGGCGGCCATGCGATTGGAAAGGAGAAATGTCGCCATTTCTGCGGAGAAGGATTAATAATGCAGATGAGAAAGCAGCCCGAGGACCCGGAAGGCAAAGCATTTATAATGTAGAGGCCAGAACTGTCGATTTGTGGGCAGGAATCGATCGAGCGGCGTCTGGGAAGCATGCAAAACCGTTACGAAGCAGTGTTTGATGCGAAAGAAGAGAAAAATGTTGTTTCGGTATTTTGGTAGATTTGTTTGGTGCTGTGCGCGAACGATTCCCCAACAGGAACGCGGCTGGTTTAGGGGGAGGTGGGCACGCCGCTTGCATTGAACGAGATCCTCCTGCACGTTACAGTCCATCTAGAATCGTACTCCGTAGTCGATTTGAGCGACTTCAAAGGAAGGGAAAGGAAGCGAAGGAAAGGAAACACAGGCACCCCGCAATGCAGAATGACGTAGGCGTAGGCCCTGTCACAAACACTGAATAGAATTTTACAGGCGTCCGTTGCGCGGGGCGGCGGCTGCTTCCGCCAGGCTCTGTCCCTGCGACACGCTAACTTGTTTAAGCGCCGGGAGCTGGGGACCAACCGTTGCAGGCCGCCCAGCGCCGTTGCGACAGACAGGGTTCTTTTTTTGGCATGCTGGCAGGACTCCGTGTCCTCAGCCAGAGACTCCGCAACCCAAGCCAGAGATCCGTATCCAGTAGCCAGAGACTCCGTCCAGAAGACAGCACGTATCCAACACAAGTCGTTGCAACAGAGTTGTGCAGTCCTGACTCGGCGCGAAAGGGACGGTGAAGAGGCCGCCGACAAACAGGTTCCATTGCGAATGGATGCGAAGACACAAGCGATGCAGACGTTACCAAAGTTGGCGTTGCGCTGCCTCGCGCAGTAGCTTCATTCGGCGGACGCGTGTTGGCAGAGCCCAGCCCTGCTCCTTTTGGACCGCCACGGAACTATTGCATCGCGGCCGCCGATGACGAGTGCATATGCGTAGCGTGCGTGCGGTCTGCTGGGAATACCGGTTTCCGCCGCTGGACCCCTGTCGCCGCTACGGAACCTTACTGGGCATAAGGTATGCCTCCCCGGCCAGCTGGCGATCAGGCGCGCGCTGTGACGGGCCTCTGGCGACGCACTGCCACCCTGTGGCGACGAGGGCAGCGGAAAGCAGGAGTCTACTCCGTACGCCGTAGTCCAAGACTGGGCAAGGGCGTATCGTCGCTCTGGCAGGGCGTCCAGCCGCTTTCTGCTGGGGGGCGAACATAAAGGAGAACAGCATGCCCTCGCCGAGAAAAGAGTAGAATGCGATACGCGGACTAAAAGAGACAGAACGAAAACAAACGCAAAAAGAACAAAAATAGAGAGACGACAGCCACTGCTTCCCCGTCCCGACCAGCGTTCAGGACCAGTTCGGCGGCTGTTTGGGTTTGGCTTGCGACCGGCCAGTGGCCATTAGCGCCCTCTGATTGGCCGAGCTTGTCGCTTCTGCCCGTCTTTGTTTCACGATCCAGACAAAGGCCAGGAACACGGCCTCCTATTGTTGCTTTCCTATTGACGAGGCGCAGACAACAGTATGTACGGAAATACCTTCTCAAGCGCGCGCTCTCTTCCCTGGGGGGGTTTTTTTTTTCTTTTCGTTTCTTGGAGCGTCTGATTTCTTATTTCACGATCGCTTTTTTTGTTTCCATTTTGTCTCTTGCATCACTCTTCCTCGCACACTTACACCAGCAACCTTCTTTTCTCAAGCACTTCTTTTCATTGTCCTGCTGGCCAGGTGATTCACGCGCACCCACGCTCTGAACAGCTTCTTTGTTTACTTTTTCCTCATTGTCCTCTTCTTTCTTCTGTCGTCAGCGTTTGCTTCTTTGTTTTAGATTTCAATTTCTTGCTTTTTTTTTTCTTGTCCTTTGCTTTTCTCATTTGCCTCAAACACTTCCACTCACACCCCAGAACAACAAGCATACTTAATACACGACACCAGCGGACGTTCTTTCAATACCCTGTCCATATTCTTTCCATTTCTCTCCAATTGATCACCCAAATCACCTCATCCAAAGCACACACCGTTATGAGCGCCTTCCACGCAAAACCGAGTCCGGACTACCCCGACGTACCGGCCACGCTCAACCACGACAGCTTCGAACTCCAGAACCAAGGCCACAATGCGGACCTGCCCGTCACGCGCTACGACTCAGCCGGCGACATCACGCCCTACCTCGGCCTGCGCGCCCGCCTGTCGCAGATATGGATCAACCGCTGGACGGTCCTGCTGCTGCTCGTCCTGGTCCGCGTCGTCATCCTGCTCAGCGGCCTGCACGACGACATCACCAACTCCAAGGCAGACGCCCTGTCCGCCTGCACCAAGGTGGAGGACGTCGGCAGCGCCATGGCGTCCATGCCGCACTACCTGTCCGTCGGCGTCAACGACCTGGCGGCCAGCGGCATCTCGCAGACGGTGCAGGGCCTCGTCGAGGTGCTCGGCTTCATCCTGACGGGCGTCGAGCAGCTGATCCTGTTCGTGGTCAACTTCTACGTCGGCACGTACGTCTGCCTGTCGTCTGCCCTGATCCACGGCGGGCTGGACGTGGGCATTGGGGCCGCCGACGAGGCGACCAAGCTGATGAACAACGCCATCGACCATATTGCCACGACCATTGAGGACGACGCCAGCACCGTGCAGGACGCCATCAACGCGGCCTTTTCCACCATTGCCTCGGCCTCCAGCATCTTCGGCGACGGGCTGACGACGCCGACCATCAACCTGACCGGCCCCATCAACGACCTCAAGAACATCCAGATCAACGACACGTCTTTTGTCTCGTCGCTGCAGACGCTCAACGCCTCGATCCCGACGTACGACGACGTGGAGGCCGCGGCCAAGAGCGCCCTGGCAGTCCCCTTCGACGCCATCAAGACGGTCCTGAACGACACCTACGGCAGCTACACCTTTGACGCGTCCGTCTTCCCCGTGGCCAAGAAGCAGGCGCTGACCTTTTGCTCGGACAACGACGTGATCACGGACTTCTTCGACGCCCTCTTCGCCCTCGCCGAACACGCCAAGACTGTGTTCGTGGCCGTCCTCGTCGTGCTGGCCGTGCTGGTGTGGGTGCCCATGGCCTGGCTCGAGGTCCGCCGCTTCCGCCACGAGCAGCGCCTGGCGCGGCTGCTGACGCAGCGCGCCTACGACCCCATGGACACCATCTACATCGGCGCGCGCCCGTTCACGGCCCAGGCCGGCATCCGCGCCGCGTCGCGCGTGGCCGGCATCAAGCGCCAGCTGCTGGTGCGCTGGGCCTGGGCGTACGCGACGTCGCTGCCCGCGCTCTTTGTGCTGTCGCTGGCGGTGGCCGGCGCCTTCTCGTGCATCTGCCAGGCCATCATGCTGCGCGAGGTGCAGCGCGAGGCGCCGGCGCTGGCGTCCCAGGTCAGCTCGTTTGCCGACAACGTGGTGACCTCGCTCGAGGCGGTGTCCAACGAATGGGCCAGCGACGCCAACGGCGTGCTGCTCGGCTTCCAGGACCACTTCAACGACGACCTGCTCGGGCACGTGGTCAACGCCACCACGGCCGTCAACAACACGCTCGCCGGCTTCATGGACGACATCACGTCCGCGATCGACACCGTCTTCAACGGCACCGTGCTCGACAACACCGTGCAGCAGATCGTGCGCTGCCTCATCGGCATCAAGATCGAGGCCGTCGAGGAGGGCCTCACCTGGGTGCACGACCACGCCCACGTCACGCTGCCGCTCTTCCCCAACAACACCTTTTCCGAGGGCGCGGCCGACTCCATCTCCGGCGACTCGTCGCTGACCAGCTTCCTCGCCTCGCCGGGCGCCGTGACGTCCGACGCCATCACGGGGGCCGTCGACCGCATTGTCGACCACCTGCGCAACGGCCTCATCCAGGAGGGGCTCATCACCGTGGGCCTGCTTCTCGTCTACGTCATCGTCGTGCTGCTGGGCATCGTGTCGGCCGTCTTCGGCATGATGCGCCCGGACCACACGCGCGCCGAGGGCGGCCAGCGCTTCAACCCGACAAAAGCCGACCTGTCGGGTGCCCACGACGCCCCGGCGGCAGCAGCCGTTGCGACAGCAGCAGCGTCTGCGTCCGGAAACAGGGGCGTGCAGCGCACCGCTGACAAGCCTTTCTTCCCCCATTTTGGCCACGCCCCCGAGAGTGCCGCGGTCGACGACTACGCTGCGGCCGCCTTCCGGGACGAGAAGCTCGCCGCCGCCGACGTGGAGGCGCGGACGCGCGACCGCAGCCAGGCCGTGAGCGGCCGGCGTGTTGTGGAGGAGAAGAAGGGCCACTGGCGCGGCAGCAGTTACGGCGACGTGATGGACGCAGGCGGCCACTAGGACCGGCCGCCCTGGGTGTCCTCGCTGGACGAAGACGGCGATGGTGCTGACGACGATGCGCTGGGCGAGGCGCCGCCTCGTTACGAGCCACGACAGCTGTGTTGATTCATTCCTAGTTACAGTTTCTCTTTTGTGTTCATTTCTTTTGTTTGTTAATCCTTGGTTAAGCGTGAGCTTTTGGTGTGCCTTTGGTTGTTTGATCGGCATGGATACCCAAAAGGACAAACTGTCGTTCTTTTGTCTAGGGCGTTCCGGAGTAGCAGGATCTCATAATAATCGCGGAGGACAATTTGTTTTATGTATTTTTCATGCTCTCATTTCTCGACACATATCCAGAAACAAACAGACAGACAATAATCGAGTGTACTGTCCCTTGAAACTATTCGTACATTGCTCCGTGATTTGCCGTGACACCAGGCCGCTGCTGATATCATGGACGTGGCCGCTGTGCCTCCTCACGCATGAAGCCGTCCTCTGCCGCCGGGTCCTCCTGCGCGTCTGGCGCCAGGTCAAACACCGCATCGCCGTCGATCATCTTCTGCGTCTCGTCTGCGGCCAGTACCGCCTCCGCATCCGCCTCTTCGCCTGCTGGCTCCTCGGCCGGCAGCCCCAGCGCCTCCCGCTGGCGCCGGAACCGTTCCTGCACCGAGGGCGTCTGCATGATCCGCCACCGCAGCCGCCAGCCCCACGGGCCCATCTCGGCAATGCGCGCCGGCTTCGAGCCCAGGAGGTATTCGTCGAGCCCGCCGACCTTGTCGATGGTGCGCAGCACGTTGGTGCTCACGCGCGTGCGGATGAGCACGCCCAGGCTGGGGGACCACAGCTGCTTGAGCTGGATGTTGGGCTTGAACAGGCGGCGGTTCTTCTGCGGGTTGATGATCTCCGTCTGCCGCGAGACGATGTTGCCAAACTGTATGCGCGGCCGGCCGTACAGGCCCGTGTTGGACTGCTTGTAGTGGCGGCGGGGGCCGAACGGGTAGGGGGGGATTTCCGGCTGCACCGCCGTCGGCGACGGCACAGGAGGACCGTCCGCGGGCTGCTCTGACTGCCGGTAGCCGCGGATCTGCTGGCGTTGTGGTGAGTTGGCCGCAGCGCGCGATCGGGCCGGGATGGGAAGCGCTGCAGCCGCCACGCCCGCCTGCGAGCGGAGGATGGCACGCGTCAGGCACACCTGCGACGACAGCATGGCGATGTTTCGACAGGAGGGTCCGAGGGGGGTTCACGGAGGTCGACAAGCAATTGCGTTGGTGGTGGTGGTGGTTGGAGTTGGAAAAAATTAGGTTGGCGGCCAGACTGGAGACCCACTATTTTGCGGCCCGTTATGCTCCACCCTGCCAGCTGACGAGCTCCAGCATCACCACGCGTGCCACGAGGGGGACGGCACAGGAGACAGCAGCAGCGTGCCAATCCGCGACCTGGTCGGAATGTTTCCACCCGTGGAGGAGTCCGTCCTCCGGAACAACCCCGAGTTTGCCGCTCTGTACAAAACCCTCACGACGTCCGTGCTGAACCCGGATGGCTCGACGAGGGACGACGGCAGAGCGAAGGAGCGCGCGGCCGCGAAAGAAGTGAGAGAGAATGCCTATGCAATGATTGCAGTGTGCTGACGTCCGTGCAGATTCTGAAAGAGGCCCGGACACAAGCGACGAAAGAGCACATCCTGGCGCGCGCCATTGCGTCGGTCAAGACATCGCCGCCCGCAGATGCGGCTGCACTGCCGGTGCCCAAGATTGGCACCGCCGCGCGGCGGCCTGTCCGATCGACCGCGGCGAAACCAGGCACATCCAAAGACGGACGGCCAGCTGACGGCGAGCTCCCCCAAGAACTCATCGATCTGCTGGCGCTGCTGCCGCCTCTGCTGGAGGCCGGCGGCGTCCTGGACAGCAGCACGCCGTCCGGGGCCACCCCGCGCCTGACGGCCGAGGAGATGGATATTCTCCTGACCAGCAGCCCCTTCTGCCATTTCCCGCAGCACCTGCCGCGCCTGGCCGCCCTCGTCTCCGAGGCCCTGCAAACGGCCGCTCTCGGCGTGGCCCGCGTTGTGCACCCGTCGACCAACCCGTCGTACCTGCACCGCACCGTGCCTACGCTCGCCGCAGACGTGGCAGACCTGCAGAAGCGTGTGACAGACACAAAGGCTGCCCTGGTACAGAAGGACCGCCCTGCCGTGCTCAGTGCGACTCTGAGCTGCCTCGACCAGCTCAGCGGCACCGCCCTGACGGCCCTGCTGCGGGCGCTCGAAGCCAAGCACGGCGTGGTGGCGCGTTCATTGGAGCTGCAGGCAAAGGACGTGTCGCTGGCCGCGCAGGAGGTAGGGCATGTGGACGCCCCCCGTACCCTGGCGGCGGCGCAGGCGGCGGTGTACGGCGAGACGCCTGCGGAAGTCGAAGCGGCCCTTGTGGCGTACTCGGAGCATCTGCGGGACAGCACAGTTCGGCTACGCGAGACCGTGCGGGAGCAGGAGGCTCTGCTGATGGAGTATGGCGTGGTGCTGAGCCAGGATGGGGACGAGGAGGCCCTTGCCACCCAGGAAATGAGTGAGAAAGAGAGAGTGATGCGCGACTTGGCACGAAAGTATCGCGACGTGTTGAAGCAGGTGGAGGACGTCCGGTCGGATCTAGCCCGGCTGAGACAGACATAGAGCGGAGAGTCAACATTTGGAAAGAGCACGCTGCATACACATATACAGGAACATGAACAACACGATACGAAACGCCCCCCCTTGGTTTTTTTTCATCAAAAGGCAGTGTCTATGACAAGAAGCGCGCGCGCGTCCTAGCCCGTCACCTTGAAGATGGACTCGGCCAGGCGGCCGACGTTCGCCGAGGTGATGCCGGCGACGGAGATGCGGCCGTCGCGCGTGGCGTAGACGGAGTACTCCTTGGCCAGCGCGTCCATCTGCTCGGGCGTGAGGCCGGTGTAGGCAAACATGCCGATCTGGCTGGTGATGTGCGACCAGTCGTGCTTGGACCCCAGCTTCTCCAGGTTGTCGCGCAGCAGCTTGCGCATGGAGATGATGCGGTCGGCCATGCCCTTGACCTCGCCCAGCCACTGCGCGCGCAGCGTGGGCGAGTTCAGGATGGTCGCGGCGATGCGCGCGCCGTGCACGGGCGGGTTGGAGTACAGCGGCCGGACCAGGATCTTGATCTGGCTGTCGACGCGCTTGGCCTCGGCCGCGTCGGCGCAGACGACGCTGCAGGCGCCGACACGCTCGCCGTACAGGCCCATGTTCTTGGCAAACGACTGCGCGAGCACGGGCTCGTGGCCCTTCTCGACAAAGTAGCGCAGGGCGTACGCATCGCGGGCGGCGTCGCCGCTGGCAAAGCCCTGGTACGCCATGTCGAAGAAGACAGAGTGGCCGGCGCCGCGCACGGCCGCCTCAATCTCGTGCCACTGGTCGGGGGTGGGGTCGACGCCGGTCGGGTTGTGGGCGCAGACGTGGAAGAGGAAGACGGAGCCGCTGGGCGCGGCACGGACGTCGGCCAGCAGACCCTCAAAGTCGAGGCCGATCGTCTCGGGGTTGTAGTAGCGGTACTTCTTGACGGTGAGCCCGGCGTCCTTGAAGACGGCCGCGTGGTTGGCCCACGACGGCGTGGGGATGTAGATCTCCTTGGGCTTGTCGGCGCCGCCGGGGTAGAAGCGCTCGAGGAAGGCGGCGCCGATGCGCAGGGCACCGGTGCCGGAGATGGACTGCGTGATGGCGAGGCGGCCCAGAGCAGGGCTGTCGCTGCCGTACGCCAGCTCGGCGGCGCCCTTGGTGAACTCGGGCACGCCGGTGATGCCGGCGTACTCCTTGTTCAGGCGCTGGGCCACGACGCTGTCTTCTGCTTCGCGGACGGACGGGAGAACGTAGGGCTTGCCGGAATCGTCACGATACGCACCGACACCTAGGCTGTTAGTCGAGATGCCGGAGAAGAAATTCTTATGGGAGGAGAACGCACCGAGGTTGATCTTCTTCTCAAAAGAGTCGGCCTTGAAGGCTTCCGTGATGCCTGGGCTTGTTAGTGGCAGAGGAAGGAGAGTGAGGGCAAGAAGCGTACCGAGAATAGCCTGTTCCATGGCGATAGGAGCACATCAGTACAGATTCCGCTAGAATGCCGAACCAAAGACACAAATCATCCGAGGTTGATACTCACGTCCTGGCACATAAAAGTCAGCGGTGTTCCTCTCCCTCGATCGAGGGGCACATCAACCTACCGGAGGGCCCTGGGGCACGTTGGCCCAGGAGGAGGCCTGGCGAGCAGCCAGGACCAGGCGCCGCGGACCGACGCAGGCCTGGCGAGTTGTTGTTGTTCTCAGCAGAGACAGCATGGCGACGAGCGGGGAAGACGTCCGAGGGGAGAGGGGTGAAACGAGGGTAGGCTCGGGGGACAGAAGATGGAAGCAGGTGTGAGCAATTAAAGGACGAGGATGCGACTGAGCGGACCGCGGCGGACGACAAGCCTGTGCATGTGCGGTGGATCACCGGGGGGGGGGCTTCGGCGGTGGTGCGGTGGGTTGACTCACGTAAAAACACGGAGCATAAAATCTGTTTTCCGCGCCAAATTCGTGGGGGCAGCGCCAATTCTCGGAAGATGGGCCCCAAGGCGGTGAGACAGTGGCCGCAAGACGGGTCCAACACGCCGATACTGCCAAAGCATGTGCGCGGCATCGGAGCCGCAAGCGAACAGCGGTAGCCGCGCCCCCGCCAGCCCTGGCGACAAAGCACAGGGGCGCAGGCTCTGCAGTGCCAGCCTTCTTCCAGCACCGGACCTCTGGAGAGATCGTTCGACGTCCGGCGCGAACAGACGACGTGCCGTCCGCGTAAAGTGTCACGCAACCCAGGGACCCACTAACGTGATGGCGCCGGCCAATCAGACGCGCCTGTGTGCATTGTCGGCGAAGAGCGACCCGATTTCCCGCGACAGCGCCGTTGTGCCTGCCAGCAGCTCCCAAGACAACACTGGAAGAAGCCGTGCAGACGCCCCGACCCGCGCGGGCGCCGTGGTACCCAATGTCTACGCAGCCGTCTGCAGCGAGCGCGGCACCCCTGCGGATCTCCCAGCGCCCGCCGACCGCATGCAGAGGTGAGAAGCGGCAAGAGACCCCAGGCCTGGTCGACATGCCACTGACGACGGGACAGAGTGCGCCCTGAAACGGGTGCGGTGCGACCGGAAGAACCCCTGCGGCCGCTGTGTGCGGCTCGCACGACCGTGCACGCGCGAAGTGGTGCGCATCAGCAAGTCGCTTTCGCAGCACCGCGACGAGATCCAGTTCCTGCGCTCGCTGCGCGCCCGGCTGGTCGAGAGCGGCGTCCAGAGTGCTGTCCACGACATCGATGCGCGGATCCGCTTGCTGGAGCACGGGAAGGCGGGGGCTGCTGGCGACCCGGCCGCGGAGGGCCGGGGCACCAGCAGCGAAGAAGCCAGCGGCCGGGAGACGTCCACCGCCGGAACGCCGCGAACATCCCCTGACGCCTCCAGGCCGCCCACCGCACAGCCGGAGGGCCAACCGCCCGGGGCTTCTGCGGCCGTGCATGCCACCACCGCTGCCACTGATCCCCCCAACAAGCCTTCCATCTTGACCGCCTTTGAGTTTCTTGCCTGGGGCCGCCACAGCCAGGCCTGCTACCCGCACCGGCGCTGTGGCTGCTACCAGTATCGGCGGCACTGCGAACTCATCTCCATCAACAGCGACCCTGCCTGGATCGGGCGCCAGCTGGACCCCTCCATCCCCGCCCCGCCCCTCCACTCCCTCTACGCCGACGCACTGCTCCCGGTCGACATTGCCCGCCGGGTGATCCAGTTTCACATGGACTACCTGCACTGGCATCACAACGCTGTCCACCGCCCGACATTCCTCGACCGCTGCAACCAGTTCTGGCTGACAGGCAGACCGGACCACCCGCTGTGGCTGGCGCTGTACTTTGCCATCTGCAGCGTGTCTCTCTGGACGTTGCTGAACAACGAGCTGTACCGGAAAGCGGTGCTCGGGCGGCCGGTCGACGCAAGCCAGCGCATGCCTGGCCAGAGCAGCGGACAGCTCCCCTCCCTCGGGGGATTCGGGCCCCAAAACGGCCTCGATCCTGCAGCCGACATGGGTGCTGCGTCTGATGATGTCTATGGGTTTGATTTCGACGAGACACTGGTGGAGCGCCAGTTCGAAGCCATGGTCCAGGTCCTGTACCGCGAGAACTTCATGGAGAACCTATCTCTCTACTCGGTGCAGGCGATTGTCATCTCGACACGCATCGCCCACAACCTCGACCGCACCGACCTCAACGCCATCCTGGTCGGTGCCGCGGTGCGCATTGCGCACTGCCTGGGGCTGCACAAGATCCTCGATCCGCCTGAAGCCTGCACGGGCGAGAGCGGCAGCGCTGGCGCTGCCAGCTTTGACTGGCACGAGCGTGTGGAGATCGAGACGGGCAAGCGCGTGTGGCTCCAGCTTCTCATCCAAGACCACTTCCAGATTCCATATACGGATACATACAGTACGTTTCTTTCTTCTTGTGTCGGTCTTTGTTGACCATAGGACCTAACGTGGCAGTCATCAACCCATCGCAGTACGTCACGGCCCTGCCGAAAAACTGCGACGACGACAGCATGATCGAAAGGTCGTCGAAGATCCCCACCAACTCCGCGTACGTGCGCATGCTGGGCCGCACCGCGTCGTTGATCCCGTCGCTGCTCGACGGCCTCGGCCCCATGGGCGCCCGCAAGTCCCCAGCCGATGTGTATCAGCACATTGTTGCGTGCGACCGTGCGATGCGGGCCAACGTCGGCAAGATCCCGGAGTTCCTGCTGCGGGAAGATGTTGACTTTGGCGACGAGACGGGCGGCCCTGCTGCAGCCACGGCCGGACGGGCACCGCTGTGGCTTCCCCTGGCGCGCCGCACACTGGCCATCAGCGCGGCGGAGAAAATTATCATGATCCACCGGCCGGTGCTCCTCGAGTCGTTCCAGAATGTCAGCGGCGGCCCGTCCAAGTCGTCGGCCGCCACAGCGCCGTCCTTCCAGCTCACGCGCACCACCTGCGTGGCCGCGGCCACGACCATCTTGCGCGAACACGAGCAGGCCACGCTGGCCCAGTCCTTGTCCATCTGGACGCACTCGGCCTTTTGCGTCACGGCTGCCGTGGTCCTCGGCCTGGAGCTTCTCTTCCACCGCACGACCGACCACACGGATTCCGTTGCGCACAACCAACGCCGCATGATGGCCCGCGCTGCCGAGCGCCTCCGCGTGCGGCGGTGCGATGCCATTGCGAAGCGCGGCGCGCTCCTCATTGACACGCTGCTGGCGGCGGAAGAGGATCTGGTTCTGCGCATGATGCGCTCGGCTCGCAACCCACGAAAACGACCGGACCACAGCCGGCCCGATGGTGCTGTCGCCGACGATTCGATCGAGGACCACCAGCGGGAGATCCTCAACGAGATGATTGGAAACCACGAGATCATGGCCCGGTTTCTGGCCGTGTCACCCCCAAAGGCCAGTGCCACCTCGCCCGACTCTGCGAGCAATAGCATTGGCTCTGTGTCCCCGAGCGCCAGCAGGCGGATGGCCCCTGTCGTTCCGTTTGCTGCCAACGCCGGTACCATGGCCGCTGGCACGACGACTACCGCCGCTGTGGTGGCAGCCCCTACCGCTGCCAGGACAGAAACAGCCGAGAGCATGGGCATCCTGGCATCGATGGATCTGGACCTGGACCTGGAAGCCGGTCAGGATTTTGATGCTTGGTTCAACGACGTGTTCAACCCAGTCTACGACCAGTACTTGTACTCGTAACAGAATGGTATTGCTGCGGAAGATACACAAAAAGACATTACTCCAAGCCACCGAACGTCCGTTCTCTGCCTTTGTCCTTCTACCATGGCGCCCCATCTAGTAGTTGAACAGCTTGACAACGGGAGCGCCTGGCTCGCCCGTGCCCTCGGCTTTCTCGCCATGCTCGCCGGGAAGGGACGGGTCCACAGCGACAGCGTTGCCGTGAGACTTGCTCTGAACATCCTTCTTGATGCGTGCATTGGCCAGGGCATAGAGGGCGAGCAGCGCCATCGATACCGCCACGGAAAAGGCCATGAAGGCCACGGAAATCGTCCAGCCCCGGTGGTAGAATGGCTTGTCGTCCGACCGGAACAACTGCCCGCCGACGATCCCGGACGTGTTTGCTGCCATGATGAACATGGCCTGGGCGGGTTAGCTTGGGACAGCAATGGACGAGGACAGATCCAACAAGGGCGAAAACGTACCATGCGAATGGACTTGTCGGCCGGCGACCGTGCATTGATGGAGATCCACGACCCGTTGGCAGCATCTGTGTGCAGGTGTTAGGTCAGGACAAGGACGCTTTGGGACGTAGGGTTGCCAGACTTACGCCACCAGCTGCACGTTGCGCTCGCCATCATCAGAAGGCCGTACTTGGTACCCCGGTGGGCATCGTCAGGGAGGCATTTGTACGCCAGGGTGAAGACGAACTCGATGAACACGGCAGCAAAGACAAAGAGACCGCGGCGGCCCCATTTGTCACTGGGACAGGGGTCAGTCTCGAAGACGGAGACGAATGCACAGCGTCAGGCGGCAACTCACGCAATAAAGCCCCCAATCACGACCAGGCTCACGGAAATCCACTGCCCGACGCTGGTCATGGCATTGGACTTGAGCTTGTTGTAGCCGAACGACGACACAATCGTCGGGGCGTACGACCACAGCGCCGTGGACGGAGCGAGGCCCACCGTCGTGAGCAGGACGTGCATCCACAGCTTCACGTCCTTCAGCGTGGTCAGCAGGTCCGACAAGGTGATCGTCCGCTTCGCTGCGCCCTCGGCTGTGTTGTCCAGGGCCTTGCGCTGGCGCAAGATCATCAGCTCGCGGCTGCTGAAGTACCGCACGCCGAAAAACGAGACGGGCTTGTCTGGCAAGCCGGGAAACAGCGCCACAAAGACCACGCCGGTCAGGATGCTAAAGATGCCTTCCAGCTGGGAGTTGTCAGATCGCGCCTCCGAGAACACAGTGTGCACATATTGCCAAGTATCTTACAATGAGCAGCCACTGCCAGCCAGCCAGTCCAGCGATACCACGCATGTGAAGACTGGTGTGCGTCAGCGGACCCCAGTCTGGACATGCTAGGGGTCATATAAGAGAGCACCTACATTCCGTAGGCAATCAGCCCGCCGGCAGCCGTGGCTATGCCATTCCCGAGAAAGAAAAAGGCATAACGCCGGCTCAGCTCATGGACACGGTACCACTGAGAGATACAATACAAGCTGCCGGGAATGAAGCCGGACTCGCACAAGCTGACTCGTGTTAGGAGGGCAAGGAAGACTGTGCGGTATATGTCATCTTACCCAAGCAGAATGCGGGTGCTCAGAAACCCCCCAAGGCCTTTCTGAAAGCATTGGAACGTGGCGACCAAGCCCCAGGCAAACACCTGAGTGCCAATCCAAGCCTTCGGGCCCACGCGGTAGAGCACAAGGTTGCTGGGGATCTGTGGACGTTAGTCAAGCGTCTTGGCTTGTTCCCGCTATTTCCACGCACTTCGAGCAGAACAATGCCAGTGTTCAGCAGCTGCGTGCCGACGTTGAACTGATTTTGCGTGATGCCGACATCGGCCAGAAAGTTGTCCGTCAAAGCATTGCCCCTGGCCTGTGTCAGTATGCCGGGAATACAGGGCAGGACCAAGGACTGGAACCTACATGTTGGCCCGGTCCAGTTGCAGCCCAAAAAACACCAACATCAGGATGGGCATGACAATGGTGTCGATTTTCCGCACCAGCCTCTTCTCTTCTTCGGGCGTCCATGAGCTCGTCCAGCTGCCCTCGCTCCCCGGGCCGCTGGATGCAGGCTCGATCACCTCGCTTTGCTGCATCCTCTTCTCTGCGTCCACTTCCATGTCCGTGTCGAGGGATGGCTGTGTGGCCATCTAAGTGGACCGTGGTTTGTGGGTGACGGTGACGGTATGTGGAGCCGTTTTCACTGAAGACAAGCGGGCATAGCATGTAAGAGACGAGATGGGCTCACAGATGAACACGAGGGGAGGTGCAAGGAAGCTGGGGCTGAGCCTTATAGGGGGGGGCGACATGATGCTTCATATAGACCGAGGGCATTGGAGTCTGTTGTGCAACCCACGATGTGCGAGATATCAGCTAAAGATTGCACCATCCGAACTTTTACGGCCCGGAGGGCGTGATATCGAATGATAGCGGACGCGAGGGAAGGGCCTCGTCACAATCTCCGGACGCCATTGCTGTTTCCTGCGCTTTAGCTGTTGCTTCTCTGGTGCGGAGAGGCCGTTGTGGAGACATCCGGGCGGAAGGTGGGGACGTGGACCAGGACGACATGTCGAACTCGGGCGAGATCTCGGGCGAGACCCGGTCTGGCGCGAGCAGGCCCGTCAGCAACACGGGGAGCGCTGTTTGCGTGAGGTACATCGCAGATCTCCGATCACCGGTTCTGCTGAGTCTGCTTCGACTGTGTTACCTTTGTTGAGAATGAAAATAAGCGCCACAGCGTTCCTTCTAATACAGCCCCGTTGGATGTTGCCGTCTCCTCGATCTGGCTTGTCCCAGACACCTCACTCCTGCCTGGCCTAGACGCTTCATGCCGATAATTGTTTCCAATCGATCATGAAGCAATTCAGCCTCTTTTTCTTGGGCAGCGCTGCTCTTGTCAGCACTGTCCAAGCCGACGGAACGTACCGCACCAGGCCTGACCTGTCACCTTTGCACCTCAACATCACCATCCCTTGCCAGCCAGACACTTGTGAAAAGGGATACCTGTTCGTCTCTCCTTTCACGACCTATGGGGAGCCAGATGACCGCGTCTCCTACCAGGCCGCGCCTTACATATTGAGCGACAATGGCGATCTTGTGTGGTCTGGCTTCGGCTATTTCTCTGGATGGACAGGAAATCTGCAAGCGGCTCGCTACCGGGGCAGCGATGTACTCTTTTCGTTTGAGGGAGTCCACAACGGCATGCACGGCCACGGCCACGGCCACCATACGCTTCTGAGCCCGCATTACGATGTCGTCAAGGTGCTACGGGCTGGTGGAAATCTCATATCGGACAAGCACGAGTTTGCCATTGTGGACGAGAAAACCGCGCTGTTCCAAATATACCATCCGCTGCAGCACGACCTGTCCGACTACGGCGGAGATGAAAACCAGACGTGGGTTGTGGACGCTCGGTTCCAAGGTATGTCAAGACGGAGGGCGTCGTGGCGGCACATGCTAACACAGGACAACAGAACTCGATATCGCAACGGGAGAGGTTCTCTTCGAATGGCACAGCCTAGACCATGTTTCTCCAAGCGGTAAGACAAGGGCTCTTTTCTTCGTCTGTCTGCACAGCACCCTGACAAGAAACAGAGACCGCACTGCCCCTGGCCTCCGGCCTTGCCGGTGTCGGTCGCAGCAGTGCCACTGCATGGGATTACTTCCACATCAACTCCATTGCCAAGGGCCGTGATGGCCACTATCTGCTCTCGGCCCGCCACGCATCCACCATTTTCAAGATCAACAGCACTGACGGCTCGGTCATCTGGCGCTTGGGAGGGAGCAAGAGCGACTTCGCGTTGGGAAGTGGCGTCCTCTTTGGCTTCCAGCACCACGCACGCTACTTTGTCGAGGGCAACGCGGAGGACGCGGAAGACGACATCGTCACCCTTTTCGACAACTCCGTGTACGGCTCCGAGTCGGCGGGCCACGGCCACGAGATCCGGGTCAACCCCTATTCCCGGGGCAAATACATTCGCCTCAACCACCAGACCATGACAGCCACACTGGAGCGAGCACTGGAGCCCCCGTCGATTTTCCTGCCAGAAGGAGACCGCCGGGACCCTCCCATCTTGACCAAGTCCCAGGGATCTCTGCAAAGCCTTCCCAATGGCGGCGACCTTGTGAACTGGGGGTCAGAAGGGCAGATTACCGAATACGATGCGGCAACGGGGAAGCCCGTTTTCCACGCATTTCTCGGTCGCGACTACCTGCGTGATAAGTTGCAGAACTACCGGGCATTTCGCTTCAACTGGACCGGCGTATCCCCGGAAACACCGGCCGTTTTTGCCGAAGAAGCATACTCGGCAGCGGATGCCCCGGGCATTCTTCGCCTCTTTGTGAGCTGGAATGGAGACACTGTCACGAAGACATGGCGGTTCTCGTGGGTGGAATCCGATGGGACAAATGACGTGTCTTCCTCTGTCTGGAGGACAAAGGAGGTGCCGCGCCGCGGCTTTGAGACATCCACCCGTGTGTATCCGCCAAGCGGCATGCACATCACGTCTGTGCGGGCCGAGGCTCTTGATGTGAACGGACAGGTCGTTGGTGTTTCGGCGTTTGTTGACGTGCAACGGGCGATGCCGACATACGTATCAGTAGAGGATGGTATGGACGACAGTATCGTGGAAGAGCAGAAGAGGATAGGAGCTCTAGAGCTATAACTCTGTGTGATCAAACAATAAACCGGCGTTGATAATCCTCGATTTTAGTGTATACTACAGAATGAAAAATTAAAGAAAAAAACAAAGAAACAAATCAAAAGGGAAAAAGACCGTAACTAGCCACACTATCGCCACTCTCTGTTGTTAAATGATTTAAAAACTATCTTTGATACAAAGCTGTCTTTTTTCTGGTACGATGTACGAGAACTATTTTACGAGTCGCACAGAAAAAATCTAAAAACAATAAAATCCCTACAAAAAAGAATTTGTCTTCAAGCCAAGTGCCGCTTTGGCGAAGACAGTATGGTACACAAGAGTATAACCCCGCTGGTTGCCAAGAGAAAGTAGAGGCCAATGCGGCAAGCCTCGTAGTAGGTTTCCTGTACGATTTGTTGTGTCTCTGCGGGCAGGTCTCTTAGAGCTTCGATAGAATGCGTCAGAGTATAGATCAGCTGCTTCCAGTCAGTATACTTGATTTCGAGCTCTCTAAAAACAGAGGAGTGGCTCATAAAGAGAAAAGGCCATACCTCGTCGCCGCCGGGTTTCCCGGAAAATGTCTGCGTAAGCCGAGTGACCAGTCGAGATTGCACTACAGTGGAAATAGCAGCAACGCCGCAGACGGATCCGACAGACCGCACGAGATAGATGAGGTAGGTCGCTACGGCATGGTCTGTTTCTGTGTGAGAAGCTGTTGTCTTGGTATCGCCATCCCGACAGTTCGCGCAACGTACCGGCAAAATCGCAAGCGCCTATGAAGCGGAAAAGGCCAGCCGGGTAAGACATTCCCTGACCAAATCCACCGACAGTCAAGTATGCGGCATACTTCCAGGACGCATCGTGCATGCCCAGCATCAGATTGAACAGGCCGCCGATGACGAGGAGAGTTGCACCGGTTTGTGCCAGGGACGAGAGAGCTGCTGGCGTGCTGTAGCTCGAACGAGAGAGAGATCGCATCAGCAGGCCCGTAGTCAGACCGCCCAAGGGAGTTGCCATGGAAGAGGCAACGAGACGGAGACCCGCAACGGACGCAGAGTCGAGAAGAACCGCCTGGAAGAAGAGGGGCATAAGGAACAGGAACCCGTATCCAGCAACCCCCAAGCACATGTTCATGATCAGCAGGGCGCCCCGTTCCCGACCATGCAGCATGTGCAGTGGGAGAAGCGGGACGGCTGTCGTGCGCGCTTCCACTACCAGAAATAGGGCGAGCAGGACTGTGCTTCCAGACAAGCAGCCCAGCATAGCCGGGCTCGCCCACGAAGTTGTCGAATTGCTGCCCACACTAAGGGCAGCGAGAAGGAGCGAAAGACCAGAAATCAGTAGCAGAGCGCCGAGAAAATCGATCTGTGACCATGTTGACGTGGCTGTGAAGGTTGTGTTGCCGTGGGCGGATGCGGTCGCCACCCGCGGGCGGCCGTTCTCGTCTGCCATCTCGCACCCTTCCTCCGGGCCGGCCGGTTCGCTCGACAGTGCTGCCGGGCAAGCATTGGGACCAGCGTGCATTTCTGGGGGCGTGACAGAGTCGCCGGGTCTGGGCAGGGAGGGCGATGCGGGCACGACAAGCCGTGCAATGACAAAAGCAGCCACGCAGAAAGGAACTTGCAGCAAAAAGCAAAAGCGCCAGCCAATCAGGCCGGCGACCGTGCCACCAAGGGATGCCCCCAGGATCGACCCCAGGCCGTGCAAGATGTTCTGCACGGCCTGGTACATCCCGCGCTGCTCAGGCGGGATCAGATCTGTATTGATGATGGTGGCTGTGGCGTTAGCACGCGATTGTCCTCTGCTTTTCCCCACCCAAACGTACCCATTGTCATGAGCCCGCCGCCGCCCGAGCCTGCCAACGCCCGCATCGCAATCAGCGCAGCCATGTTGGGGCTGCCGGCGCAGCCCAGACAACCCAGAGCGAAGAGCGTTGTGGCCGCCAGAAGGCAGACGCGGCGTCCAAAGATGTCGGAAAGACGCCCATAGAGTGGCTGCAGCGCCGTGGTGGTGACCAGGTAGGACGTGGAAATCCATGACGCCAGATTGGCACCGTGGAACTCGGATGCTATGACAGCATATGTCGATGCCGTCACCGTGCCATCAAACCCGGCCAGAAAAACATTGGTGAAGAGCGCTGCCTCGATCCAGAGGAGGCCAGGAACCGGCGACGGCGCTTGTTGCCGTTCTGCGCCCGGATCTGTTCCGCAGTCGGATGTCTCCAAGACAACCTCATGAACCACAATTTTGGGAAGCAGCGGATCGGTCTCGTTGTTCTGAACCGCGGCGTTTCGCCTGCTCTCTCTTACCGCACTCCCAGATTCGTTCGGGTACATGCTCGCCACAAATAAGCAGATTGGTGATTAGTTTGCCCGGAAAGAGTGCGAAGGAGGGAATGAAGAAATATATTGCGACGAGCCTCCAGCCGAATAGTCGCCAGCCCAACCGGCGCCATAAATATTAATACTATGGCGTCCTACAGCGTCGTCGTGAATGCCGTATCATAAGCATAGCGGGCCTAACGGCCGGACGAGATCAAATCTAACCCGTTCCCGTGATACCCGCAGAATGGGAAGGAACGGGACCGACGCGAGATCACATTTGGCGTCAAGCAAGAGAAAGAAGCGAAACAACTCGATCGAAGGGATAGTGGGATAGTGACTGCTCTCCATTGTTTCAGACACTCTCGGCACAATGTCGAATATCCATATACGCGGTGGGCGTGGATTCGCATGGGCGCTGTTCTGTGAAGCCGTGCAATACTGCGCACGCACAGCAGCCCTGGTTGGCCCTCGCTCTTGGGCATCGTATGTGCTTGCTGCCACGCATCTTGGAACTTCAATGGCGTGGAGCGTGAAGCGCTGCCGACTGTTCGAGTCCAGTAGCCAGTCCGCTCGCGTCAGCTGTCGGCATAAAGTCTGTCCGCTAACTCCGATCCCCGACCTGCAATGCATCGCGGACCTGCTCAAAACAAAGGAGTCCAACGAGTGCATCCTGCCTCCTTGTTCGCTGTATCGCACGTCCTTTGCCACACCAGCAGCATGGACAAGGTCGCCAAATTCTCCGTCGCCAAACTGGGCCTCCACGACGCGCCCGACGAGGCCAAGGCGAAACCGCATCACGTGCTGGACAACGCCGGCGCGACCATACGCTTTCGGAATCCGCATCCTTCCTTTGTGGACGTCTTGGGCATGAACGGCCATCCTTCCCTGAGTCTCATCAAGGGACTCGGTGCTTTCATACGGTATGCAGTCATCCACGCTGTGATTGTGCTTCGGGCTCACCGTCGGTCTCCAGGTACGGATTGAGTGGCAAAATGAGTCTACCGGACACGACACCACCGACCGTGACGGTGCGAAAGCCTTCCTTTCTGCCGTACCGCGTGGCAGGCCGGTCGGAGGGTGCCGGGGATGGCGCCTCCGCATTGGCGCCGCTTCGTGCGACCTGGCTGGGACATGCCTGCTACTACGTTGAGTTTCCGACAGGCCTGCGCGTTTTGTTCGACCCCGTCTTCGAGGACCGCTGCTCCCCGATGGCCTTTATGGGCCCACAACGCTTCACGCCGGCGCCGTGCACGCTGGCGGAGCTGCCGGCGGTCGACGCCGTTGTGATCAGCCATAGCCACTACGACCACCTGTCTGGCCCTTCCGTTCGCACGATACAACGACACCACCCTGACGCCCACTTCTTTGTTGGGCTGGGCCTGGCCAACTGGTTCACGAGCTCCGGCATTGCCAACGTGACCGAGCTCGACTGGTGGCAGAGCGCGGAAGCGACAGTCACGCTGCAGGACAATGCATCGACAAGCCTGCAAGCGCGCTTCGACTGCTTGCCCTCCCAACACACGTCCGCCCGCACACCGTTCGACCAAGGCAAGACTTTGTGGTGCAGCTGGGCCGTGTCGTCCGGGGGCCGGTCCGTCTACTTCGGTGGCGATACCGGCTACCGCAGTGTGGACACCGACCAGGCAGACATTGAAAAGAGCATCGGCGGCGCACCGGGCGCAAAAGTCGACCCTGCACTCTTTGCTGCAGCTGACGAGGCGGTTCGTGGCAAACGACCCGCGTGCCCCGATTTCGCTAGCATTGGCCGTCTGCGTGGCCCATTCGACCTGGGCCTCCTACCGATAGGAGCATACTCGCCACGGGCCTTGTTCTCCGGGATGCATGCCGACCCGTTGGATGCTGTTGATATTTTCCGGGATACAAAGTGTCGTCGTGCCCTGGGCATTCATTGGGGTACGTGGACCTTGACGACGGAGCCGGTTCTCGAACCACCAGTCAAGCTGCGGGAGGCCTTGCGGAGACGTGGGATACCAGAGCACGGCGTGTTTGATGTTTGTGAGATAGGCGAGAGTCGGGAGTTCTGATTCTGGAATCGCAGTCACCGGCGAGCTCATTTGTAGGATTGAACAGAAGAAAACAGATCAGACGCGTAGCGCGATTTCTTAGGAGTTTCCTGCGATTAGCTAAAATCCGAACACGTGCCGATTTTCAGGCGTGCGGGGCGGCGATGACTTCTTCCCTGAATCCGAACGACTTCTTGCACAAACGGATGATGGCTGCAGCCTGATTTTCAGCATGTCGGCTGGAATTCGGAGTACTTCAGGACCGGAGTCGCCGGTTCTCGATGTCACGGCCTCACCAAAGCGTCAGAGATTATTCATAGCACGCCAGGTAGGGCGGTTACGAAGGAACGTTGAGTCAAGCGTGTCAAGCTGACGCCAGCCAGGCTTGCGAGCTGTGCCGCCAAAAGCGCAGCAGGTGTGATGGAGGGAACCCATGTGCGACATGTGCAGTAGCCAATGTGGATTGTCAGTATGCTGAGCGGAAGGCGACAAAGTATGTGACGCTCAAGGCTGGACGGCTTCTCAGTAGCAGTGACACCCTCTAACGTGCAAAGAAACGAGGTTTCTCTTGGCATGATTTTCAACGCGCTGCAGCGGATCGAGAAAAAGATTGAAAATGGGCCACCGGAACGAGAGAAACAACATGAACAAGATGCGGCACAATCTGGGCACCGAAAACGGCGCTGTCTCGACCCCGGCCCAAGCATCAGCCCGCCACTGGATGTTGAAAATGGGGTCTCTGCAACCAGCAAACAACATCCTGCAGCAGAGTGCGAGAGCCTCTCGATTTCCGGAGAATCTGAGCTGTCTCGCCAGCCTTACCAGCGCAATCACGTTCCGATCATCCAGTACCCTATCCGCCAGCTGCCCACGTGGCCAGCAATTCGGGATGTTTTACAGCGCGTAGTCTTCCACCCTGCGGACGACGACAAGCACGGCACACACAGAGACTGTGTCTATGACGCTGCCGCTGCAACCACTTTAGAACGACGCCGAACCCCGATACCGCTGCCAACCACGCCGATTGGGGAAAAGGAGAATTGGCTCGCACAGCTCAACGTGTCGGTCGTCAAAGAGCTTTGTGACGCTTATTTTTCCACGTTCAATCTCGGAAACCCGATTCTGGACAGCAGACTATTCAGCCAACACAGCCTAGGAGTCGCCATCAACAGTGCATTCGGCTACAACATGGAGAGCTGTGTGGTTCTCATAACCATGGCGCTGGGTGTTTTGGGGTCCAGGGCTCTGCGTACACTTGGATCTCTACCGTCTCACGCGGATGCGTATTATTCGGAAGAGTGGGATAATGGTGTCTCTTTTTTCAACGCGGCACGACAGCGTGCCGGGCTTTTGGACTGCGATACCAGCCTCCAGGCCTGCCAGTACCATTTGTTGTCGGGGTAGGTGCACCTCCCATCGACTGCTTTTTTTATGCGCACGGATTCACAGACTCACACGCACGATAGACTCTATTACTCGCAGCTTGTCCGGCCCGTTGATTGGTGGTCCACAGTGACAAGGGCGAGTGCATGCTGTACTGGCTTCTGGGCATGGTGCGTTCCAACGAAGTGGGCCATATTCTGCACCAGTGTTCCCGCTAACCCTACACAGCGTCCCGCGAGATTGCAGCGAGTGGACAATGGACATGCAGGCACGTCTCTTTTGGATCACGGCCATGTTTGAAGCTCTCGTCACCCAGGAGCTGGACGTACCCGTGTCCAATTTGCTCGCGTACGAAGACCGTGTTCCGTTGCCCCGATTTGTCGAGTTTCCGGGCATTCCATCTGTCGACCCCAACAGCTCTATCTCGACCCCTGGCAGCCATCTTCCATCTGCTCGTGAACTTGCGCATGAGGCCGAGCAGGACTCCTTCTGCCACTACCATTTCCTGTCACAGATTGCGCATCGAATCATCTTGACGCGCCTTTGTGACAGCCTCTTTGCACAGCGTCGTCAAGCGTTTGCGTCTGGCCAGAGCATTGTAGCTGCTTTCCAGTCAACAACGTTGACGCAAAACGACTACCCACCGCAGGCACTCGAAGATGAACTGCTCCATCAATTGGAGCAATGGCGTTCCAAACTTCCCCACTGCCTACAGTGGACGGACGACGGCGAGGGAGCGCAAAATGACTGGGGGAGTCCTTTCCCTGTGACATCCCCACCAGACGGCCCGACAACTCCGAGCACGGAAGTGTTTGTTGTGCCGTGGTTGCAGGCACGCTATCTGATTGCCCGCTACCATCTTCGACGCCCCCTTTTGCATCGTGCTTTACACCATCCAAAGTGGATGACCGCCGAGGATTTCCGCAAGTGCCGCGATGCTCTTGCATGTGCTGTGCAATGGACGGCTGTGATCCGCCCTTCCCTTGCCGTCCCGGACTGCCTTCCCCTGGCCTTTTTTATCTGTACGCAGATCTTTGGCTTTTTACTGCTTTTCTATACCCTGGACACGTCGTCTGTCGCGGAATTGCGTGCTCTCGTGCCTCAAGAATACTACACGGCTTGGCGCTTATTCGTTCTTCGCTTTCTCGAGAAAAACGCCCGTATGAGTCCCTCGATTGCAAGAGAGTATGAGATCACGTCGGCGCTTTTCCGTGAGTGAGATGTGGATACAGAGGAAAGCATGGGATCACACTAGCATGGCGTCTGAGGTGGCTGAACACCGGTTATTTGGGCAAATAGCTGGAATAAGGAAGGCGGCCGCATGCACGGGTACTACCTCGCAGTGGGCTTTCTATCAAAACAAAACCTGCTATCCGTTACGGTCCATGGCCGGTGGCGTGGCTCACACGCAGTGCTTTTTCGCTTCCGCAGCATTTTTTATCTATTTATTTATAAAGACTACAGACAAGCAACGTTTCCGTGCGGAGCTCTGGTCATCTAAGATACCATACTCCCTGTCCCCCGTCACATGCTTTGGGCCACAGCGTTGGGCTGTCTTTGGGTTTAGTGGGCAAATAAAACAATGTTGGATAATTTGCCCTGAAATCTATGGAGGTGTGGAACACGGACAAGTCGAAAAGCTACGCCCCGGCATGAATACACGGACGTGATTGCTCCGGCGAATGCCATGGTATGCATCGGGGTGGGGCCATACGGTGCTAAGGTGATTTTGACTTCCCGGCGCGGGGAAGTGGAGCGCAACGGGTGTGGAGAGCTGGTGGAGAGTATGGGGTAAAAGGTTGATTGCCCGCCACTTCACCCTTAGTAACGACGATCAATGGGAATGGCCGAGACAGCAATATCACGGCCTTTACCGAAGGGGACCATACATGGACTCCGGGGGGGGACGAGGAAGAGGCGTCAGAGGAGAGAAAAATGTATAAGAAGCAACGAGCAACCACAGATAGCTCCCTCTAACTTCACATTTCTACAACACCCAACACCTACACATTCTTCTCACACAACTGCATCTGCCATACCAAATCTTTGAAAATGGGTATCAACGGGTGGATGGCGCGCAAGACTGCGACGTGGTCGGAGTCTTGGTACATGAGCAACACGTTTGTGCAATACGTCTGTGCTGCTTGCGGTGCCTCCTCGGGCATCTTGTTTATTATCGCCTTTGTTGTGGCGAACTTCTTGCCTCCCACCCATCCTTCCTGGGACGCCGAGCAGGTGTCGCAGTTTTATAAGGACAACAAAACACGCATCCGTGCTGGGGCCGCTATTCTTATGATTTCTGGTGGCTTCTACCTCCCTTTCTCGACGGCCATCTCTTACCAGATTCGCCGCGTGCCGAGAATCCCGTGGATTATCCACCAGATGCAACTGGCCTCAGCTGCGGCTGGAATCTGGACATACATGCTGCCTGGCATTGTTCTTGCCATCGCTTCATTCCGCCCGGAACGACCGGCTGAGATCACCCACGGTCTGAATGACTTCTTTGTAAGTATCTTTGAGCGGTCCCCGATCTGACACTTGCATTTCGTTTTGGGCTGTTTGGAAGCGGCACTGACTCTAAAAAATCGACAGTGGCTTGTTGCACTCATGCCTTGGCCTACCTTTATGGTGCAGAACTTCGCCTTCGCCTTCTCCATCATTTACGACAACCGCAAATACCCGCTGTTTCCGAAAGAACTTGCAATTTTCAACATCATCATGCCTATCATCTTCGCCACTGCCACGGGAATCCACACCGAGCGTCACGGACCCTTTGCGTACAACGGGATTATCGCCTTTTGGATTGTCGGCTTCACATTCGTTGTTCAGCTCATCGTGGACGGCATATTCCTTGCCGTCGCCGCTCACCGCGAGGAGCTGAATGGCGGCGAAAAAGCCGAGGAGTTGGAAAACAGTGTTGTGGACAGCTCGGCCCTGTCCAAGAGCTCGTGATGGGCGAACGGGATATCGTGGTACTCGGTCTGTGACAAGATGTAGGCTGAGGATGCGTTGGATGGAGCGTTGGACGGAGAGCACGAGTACCTTTGAATTGGCGAGACGGGATGTAGGACGAGAAAGATGCAAGTATCTAGCCAATATATATCATGCCTGCATTAGCCACACTGAGCAATTAATACACAGACAGCGGCTTCATTATGCGAAGTCAGACATGCGACAGGGAGCAAGATTATCAAATTCGGCTCCGATCCGACCGCCACTATACGGCGCTGTAGTAGCCACTGAGTACGCCCATTGGAAGTCCTAACACCACTGCCGGCTTTGCGCTTCGGCGCTAACAGTTGAGCTCACTCTTGAGGGAAAGCGCTCTCACTGCCTCTACTGGCTCTTATTGCGGCTTGCGGGGTGGCATCTAGGCTTCACCTGTCACCTGACGAAATACATTTGGTTTTGACGAGTTGCTATTCATGGGAATAGACAGGTACGCCCTGCACCAGCTCCCGACAGGGATGCGCAACGGATGCCATAAAAGAGATGTAGAGCGGCATTTTCCTGGTAACTTGGTGGTCACCCGCTGGACAGTATGGGCTGTTCAGGCAGTGAGCTCTGGTTTTTTATCTTTGTAAATACACAACGGATTGAAACATACATTGAGATTAACACACGGCAAATGCATTCGCCTGTTTGCGAATGCAAACCAGAGAGTCGCTGCGTGAGGTTTGCAATCGGTGCCAGATCGCCGGCAGCAGTACTCGTGGAAAAAGGCGCACGGACCACACAGATCGCGGCTCAGTCTGCCTTGGCGTCCTTTGTGAGCCTGGCGTAGAGCCTTGCCAAAACCATGCCGGATATATTTTCCCCCCTCACCACCTCCGCAAGCTGGCGGCGTGAAAGAAGCAGAAATTACGAAATCAAACGACCATGGCGACGACGACGATTGCTGGTATCGAAGATGGCGACTTGAATGAGCGGGTCGCAGACATCGTCGAACGAGAATGGGGCTTTCGCCTGAAGCGGGCACCGGGCGACCTAGTGGAGCGGCTGGGGCTAGTGGTGGTGATTCTGGCCAGCTTGGAGGCGCTGTTGGTGTTTTCCAACACTGTGCACACAATTGGGCTGTGGGCGGCCTTTGTTGGGCGATCGACGCAGTACCGCGACACTGTCACGCATACGTCTGTGGGCCAGCTGCTGCGTCTGGACTCGGGCTTGCTCAACCCCTACTCTCTATGGCGCGGATGGGCAGTACCGAGCCTCCTTGCCGGCTCGACGTACGTGGCTGTGGCGCTGTTGACTCTGCGCGTTGAGCTGTACCACTGGAAGCCCGAGCTTCTGGCACACTACATGGCCAGGGCGCGCACGACGCGGCTGGGACAACACGTGCCTGCTGCGTGGCTCGATCGACTGTTTCTTCTGTACGAGGGGGAGCACCACAAGTACGAGCGTCGACGCCTGCAGAAGCACACACACCGTGCGCTGCAGGACGCACGCGAGATGGCCAACGTCCTGCGCGTCGTTGCCGCCAATATCGCGCTTTCAGCCGTTGTGCTGCTAGCCTACTGGGCCCTGCTCCTGGCCTTTACCGGAATTGAGTCGCACGACATTGTACGGCTGCCGCCCTCCTATGTCCCTCCACTGCAAGGGCTGCTGTGGTACGCGGTTGACGACTGCCTCTATTTCTACCCGCATTGGATTGCCCATGCAGGGCTCGGGGGACAGTCGACGGGGAAGCGTCCGCGCCAAACGCGCAACGCGGTCAGATCAAGTTCTGCGTCCGAACGACCCGGGCCAGCTTGGTTCCACCGACTGCCCGCATGGGTCAGCGGGCCGCTTTACCGGAACCTCAACCAAGCGCACAAACTGCACCATAGAAACAAGGCGAACCTTGGCATCGCGGCATGGTACTGTTCGCCAGTGGAACAGGTGTGCTTCAACCTGATGCCCGTGCTCGCGGGGCCCTTCCTAACGCAGGTGCTGGCCGACTGGGCGGATTGCGGCGACATCTTCGGCACACACCTTGTGACGCTCTACGTTTGGCTGATGGCCGGGGCAGCAATGTCGGTGCTGGGCCATACGGGCTATCGGTCGCGTTTGAATGATCCCGGAAAACACGACCTGCACCACGAGCGGGCATTGGACCCGCGCACCGCTGTCAACTTTGGCACCATGGGTCTCTTTGACTGGCTTTACGGTACCGCGAGTGCTATTCCGCGGGTCGATGCCCAGGCCTGGCGCCGGCAGCGTCGGCGCCAGGCTGCTCTCCAAGCGGCTAGCCGACGGACGGGCATTGCATTGACGCGGGCCCAGCAGGAAGTCGTGAAACAACGAGACCACGGCGAAGCGTGGGTGGGCAAGACAATCTGAGGTGTGTCTTCTGCTACTAGTTGTAAAACGACAAACAGAACGGCAGTGATTCGACGTAAAGTGGGAGTTCGGAAAAGGGCTTCCGTACACGAGCACTCGCCGCCATCCTCTGCGTATTGTCTTCACGAAACTAGGCTGGATTATTCACTGCGTAGAAAAATACCATTACCATCAAAGTATTCTCGCCAGACTGTTTTTACATGAGGCTTATTCACGCAGCCATGCGGACGATCCTACACAACACTAGTGTCGTCGGATATATTAGCTGCGTAAATGTCCGTAGTTTCCGAACAGGCACACAGTCAGCCCCCTTGGCCTAGCCACCCGGAAGCTGACTACGGATGTATACTTTATCGGACGGACTAAATTAGGAGATTTAGATCTTATTCTCCGGTGTGCAGATAACGCCTTTTGTCCTTATACCACACAACGTGAAACCAGTCGTATGGATGTACTGCGCCGAAGCAAGACTCTACCGCACGACGTCGTATTTATTTTGTCGCTGGCTACCATACCAGTTAAACCAAATGCCCCTCTGCAGCATTTTCACATAATTTTCTATCACTGGCGGGGCTGTGGGCGTCATTTTTATCACTTCTCGTACTTCTCGCAACAGCACTCTCGATGGCGTCCCTCTGCATTGCTCTTATTAGATGCCCTATACGCTGTGGAACGAACATATGTCTAGCTGCTTACCTTTGTTTCTTAAGTGGTTTTCTACACATGCTAGAAAGAGTCCACATAATAAGCGACATACCAAACATGCATTCTTTATTACCAGCCATCCTCACAAACACCGCAAGTCATAGATGCCACTCTTAGAGGCTAATCATAGTCCTATACCTTTGTTCTTTTTACATAGCGCACGTTATAACTGTGCTGTAGGAGCGTTCACAGTAAAGACAAAGTAGAAAACTATGTGTAGTTTATATCGGCCTTCTCTATCTTCTGACTCCTACTACGAACGAGTTATATAAAAAATCTGTAAAAATACCTATAGAATAGAGGATTTATTATCTATCTCGTCCGTAGCATAGTAATATCCCACTCTCGTATACAGTCATATAAGGATAGTTAGATAAAGAATGTAGTAGAGCCGTTAGGTTTTAGTTTTTATATATACACTACGAAGACCGTACGAAAAGTTTAATCGCGCCTTAAAACCCGATTAAACTCTAACCTAGACCCGATTAAACTCCGACCTAGACCCTAATTAAAG
>LZPB01000106.1:16146-58898 GCA_001676865.1 Ceratocystiopsis minuta | reverse complement strand
GCTGCCGCCGCCGCTGCCGCTGCCGCTGCCGCCGCGGACGGCGGGGTGAGGGCGGCGTGTCATGCGCTGGGACCGGGCCGATGCGCGGGCCGCGCTGCGCAGCGCCGCAATCTCCTCGTACACGTGCACGTCGTCGTCGTCGTTGTCGTCGCCGTAGTCGTTGTCGACCGGCCCGTCTGCACTTCCCGCGGCCGCGCCGACGGCATCGTCGCCGGTGGCGAACAGCGCAATCGGCGGCGATGCATACTGCGACGGCGGGAGCACCAGCTGCCGGATCTGCTGGCCGTTGGTGCGGCGCGTCACCACCCCCCACGGGGCGATGGCGTCTTCTGGCGTTGTTCCGTCGGGTTCCCGCATGGCCTCCGTCGCCCCTGCCGATGCACCGGCGTCCGTCTGCGCTGCCTGGGCCGCGCCTGTCCCGCCGTCCTTGGGCCGGATGGCGAGGCGGGCGAGTCCGCCGACAAGGCCAGGGTGCTGCTGCATGGCGGATGCTGCTGATTCGTCCATCGCTGCGTGTTTTGTGCGTTTTCAGGCAGTGGGACAATGCCGAGAAAGCACGACGCGGCTCGGTGAGACAGAAAGGCGATAACGACGAAACGGCCAGCCTCAGCTGCGCAGGCTGAGTCTCGTTGTAGTACGGAGTACACCAGCGATCGACGGCGGTCACGTGCAGGGCATATCAAACGGCGAGTTGCGGGCCGTTTCCTTTTCCGGCCATGCCACCAGTTGCGTGTAACAAAGAGCAAGATACTACATTTCGTTTCTCATCGTCCCGTCATAATAGATAGTTCCAACAATGACCCTGTCCATGCATGCCAAGGACAACCAAAACCCCACCGAAGAAAGGTTAAAACGGGAAAAAAGGAAAAATGACAGAAAAAACCCTGTCACCAGATGCCACCTCGTTAGTTTCCATTTCCATGAAGATCTTGAGTAAAAAGAACAAAAACGTCGGCGTGGCATCGAATCAGAAAGGGTTTGTTATTCTCCTGTAAAAGAGCCCGAAAACCGGGACCTTTTTGTCAAGTACAATCATAGCGAAAAAGAACATCACGCGAGCCACGCCGACGGTGTCCGACGGAAGGTTCCGAGGGAAAGGAGGAAAAAAAATAAAGAACCACATACCAGACAAATGCTCCCCCATTGCTGCCCATGCGCCGTGTGCGCCGTCCGTGGAATTCAGTCACGCCCGGAAATAGGCGCACAGCAAAAGACGAGCCCGAAATATTGCCAAAAAAAAATCAGTTGCATAGAAAGACAGTAGATACATCGCTCTAGTCCGGGCGACGAGACGGGGTGGCGGCCGAGCTGATGTCGTTGAAGATGGACAAGACATTGTCGACTACGGCCTTGATCAAGCCCTGGCCACGCTTGCCCTCCAGGCCAGCACCGTCGCCTCCCAGGCCCCCGGCAAGGTTGCTGCTGCCGGTTGCGCCGCCGCTGCCGCCGCCCATAGTCGGCAGAACGTTGTCGCTAGCAGAGAGACTGACGAACAGGGCAAACGGCACCAGCCAGACGCAGAGGCCAAAGTAGGAAGCAATCTGCGTAAAGGACGGCAGGTCGGTCGGCGTGTCGTAGTAGGACGACATGTTCTGGTACGCCCGGCGCTGGTAGTTGGAAAAGTATTGGAACCAGACGTAGTGGTCGAGCAGGACAAGCGCTGAGAAGTGGCGTTAGAAGGAGGACACGGGGGAGTACAGCAGCGGACGGAATAGAGGAACACATACCGCAAGACAAGAGAAACAGAGGATCGGTCAGGAGCACAAAAGGGAACCGGCGCATGTTTCCGAGATAGACGACGTGGGAGACGACACCTAGCAGGGTCGGCCAGAAGGGAAAGCGGTCGACGACGCAGAGGACCAGTTGCAAGACAATGATGACATAGATCAGGCGCGTCAGGAGGCGTTTCGCCAGGACGGTGTGCTCCTCGACAAGCTCCGACAGGTAATAGAGGCCGGAAGCTAATGGGATGTCAGAAGGAGAAAGGAAAGAAGAAAGAAGGAGAGACCAATCGCAAGGACGTACCGATCGCCAGAGTCAGGAAGCAGAACCCGGAAACGGCTCCCACGTAGCCGATCAGCGGAAGAATCCACATGGTGGCGTTGGAGAAGAGAGCGAAGCAAAGGGCGAAATAAAGACGAAACAGAAAAAAGAAAAAAAAACGAAAGGACCGTCGACGTCGACGGAAGACACTTGCAAGGTTGCAGGTGCCAACCGTCCGTTCTAGACAAGGAGACACATGTGCACCCGGCTGGGCATGGAAGAAAAAAAAAGACCAAGCGCAGCGAGACGGGGTAGGACGTAAGGGAATAAGGGGGGAGAGAGAAAGAGATGAAGCTTTTTCGCGGATCGTGTCCTCTCGCTAAGCTCCAGCTTGCTCGGCGGACAAATAATCCCGATCCGAAAAAGTTGGGCGAATGGCCGATAAGATAAGGACTGGACCCACTGAAAAGTTTCCGTCTGCCGAGACGACGAGGGGAAAATCCGACGACCGGCACGAGAGAAGGGGGATTGCCTGTTCATAGCACATTGAAGTCTTGTCTTTTTTTCTCGTTGTTCTTTGCCTTGACCAGTATCTTTGCTTCCTCCTTGCTCAGAGACACGCCGTCATGTCGCGGCCGGAGGATACTCTGTAAGATGCCATTCCCCCCCTTCTCCCCCTTCATATAACAAAAAGAATTATCTTCATCATATGGTTTTCCTGTTCTCACGCATTGCCCGCAGAGCCGCCGACATTCACTACAATGACACCGAGGCGCGCAAGTACACGACCAGCTCGCGGATCCAAAATGTCCAGGCGTCCATGACGCGGCGGGCACTCGAGCTGCTGGACTTGCCGGGGCCGAGCTATATTCTGGACGTCGGCTGTGGCAGCGGGCTATCCGGGGAGATCTTGACACGGTCCGGCACAACAATACGGAGGCGGCGGAAACGGAGCAGTGGTCTGGACGGCGGGGCGAATGGTGGCGACGCGGACGCGGACGACCATGAGCAGAGCGACGACGACGACGACAGCGACGACGACAGCGACGACGACAGCGTGGCCGAGGAGGGCGGCAACGGGCCGCACGTGTGGGTGGGCATGGACATCAGCCCGTCGATGCTGGACGTGGCGCTGCAGCGCGACGTCGAGGGCGACCTGCTGCTGGCGGACATGGGCCAGGGCGTGCCGTTCCGGCCCGGCTCGTTCGACGCGGCGATCAGCATCAGCGCGGTGCAGTGGCTGTGCAACGCGGAGAGCAGCGACACGTCGCCGCAGGGGCGGCTGACGCGCTTCTTCAACGGGCTGTACGCGGCGCTGCGGCGCGGCGGCCGCGCCGTGTGCCAGTTCTACCCCAAGAACGACACGCAGCGCGCCATGGTGACGCAGGCGGCGGTGCGCGCGGGCTTCGGCGCCGGCATCCTCGAGGACGACCCGGGCACCAAGAACGTCAAGGTGTACCTGGTGCTGACCGTCGGCGGCAGCGCCAGCAACGGCGCCGGCGGCGACATCACCGGCGTCGTCTCCGGGCTCGACGGCGTCGACATCCTCGACGACCGCCACGGAAAAGCCGGCGCCGGCAGCAGGACGGGCAAGGGCGAGATCAAGCGCGGCAGCAAGGCGTGGATCGCCAAGAAGAAGGAGCAGATGGAGCGCAAGGGCAAGGTGGTCAAGACCAACTCCAAGTACACCGGGCGCAAACGGCGGATCGCCTTCTGAGTCGACCGGCTGCCTTTCACCACTGTTTGTTCGTTCGTTTGTCTCGTTTCAATGCAATGCGTTCTGGATTATGGGAAATTATGTACTACTTCTGCCGACGCCTTTCCAGACAACCGACCACCTACCACCTCTGCACCGCCCCTCTTGACCCTCGGGGGGGGGGAGACCCTTTCCCCCCTCTACCAGCCGAAGGTCTCCTCAAAGTACTCGATGGCATCGCGCGACGTCTCCATGTTGCGGACCACGGCGGCGCGCACGGCATCCGCCAGCTGGTTGGGCCCGCACATCACAACGGCCAGGCGGTCTTGGGTGCCGCGCACGGCCTGGGCAATGGTCTCCAGCGAGGCCAGCACGTCGGGGCGGCCGCTGTGGATGCGGTAGGGGGCCACCTTGGCGCCGGCCGCGAGCGCGCTCTTCTCCTCGTCGCGCGCGTCGCTGCCGCTGCCGCTGCCGCTGTCCTTGCCGTCGCCGCTGCTGCTGTTGACGACGACGCCGGCGGCCTGCACGGCCTCGGTCGACGACGAGGCGGTGGACGAGCCGGCGGCGGGCGCGACCGACGACGACGTCTGGTGCAGGTGGATGGTCAGGCTCGGGTGGTGCATCAGGTCGCCGAGCGCTTCGTCGGCGATGTAGCGCAGAAAGGCCTCGCGGCGGTCGGCCCACAGCAGCGTGACGTGGCGGGTGCGCGTGGGGACGACGCCGCCGGCGGCGGTCTTGGCGGCGCTGTCGGCGCGGCGCACAAAGTCGCGCAGGTACGGCAGCACGCCGGCAATGCCGGAGCCGCCGGCCACCAGCAGCACCTCCTCGAAGCAGTGGACGGGCTCGCGCTTGCCGTAGGGCCCCTCGAGCAGCATCTTGGTGGAGAAGGAGGGCATGGCGGCGCTGGCGCCGCCGCTGGCCTTGCCCTTGCGCTGGCACTCGTTGCGCAGCTTGCGCGTCCAGCCGCTGACGGGGCGCACCCAGAACTGCAGGTGCAGGTCGCCGCTGTCGGCGTCGGTGTGCCAGTTGGCCAGCGTGAACGGGTGGTTTTCCCAGCCGAGGAAGCGCAGCGGCTGGTACAGGTAGTAGTGCTGGCCGGGGCTGGGGAACAGGTGGGTGTTGGCCGGGACGGTGTCGATCAGGAGCATGTCGGCGTCGGCGTGGTACGTGACGGTGGTGTCGGTGAAGAGCATGCTGCGGCGGTTGCGGCTGACGTGCAGCTGGATGTACGCCTGGCGGACCAGCCGCAGGAAGCGGTCGAAACCCCAGATGACGGCCGAGCTGATGAGGAAGGGGTTGTTGAACTTCTTGAGCGCAAAGATGCTCGTGTGGCTGGACGATGTCAATAACAGAACAGACGGGAAGGAGGAGGGAGGGGGGGGGCAGACGTACTACCACAGGAAAGCAATCAAGACAGCGGCCAGCACAATGTGCGTGATGAGGAAGGTATCATACAGCTTGTTGCGGAAAATGCTAAAGGAGAAGAAGATGATGAAGCTCATGACGACGGTGGCCGCGACACCGAGCTGGAACCACAGATCCGCATACTCGGAGTAGTAATACGAGGCGCCTGGCCAGTCAGTAGGAGCAGAGGGAGAGAAGAGGCCGGCAAACCGAGACAAGACATACCGTGGCCATAGTCGAAGTAGAAGCCGGTGTAGGCAATGGAGTGCACAATGGCCTGCAGGGTGGAAATGCGGGCGATGTGGCGGTGGAAGATGTTGAAGGTGCCGAAGCTCCAGCCGGTGAGCAGCAGGAAGATGTTGTTGCGGCCCGAGAACATGTACATCAGCGGGATGTTGCCGTATGACATGATGCCGGTGCGGTCGGCGACGTAGCGCCACAGCTGGGTCGAGGGGGAGTTGTAGCTGGATGGTCAGACCTGTTCTCCTCGTCTTTCGCTCGCGCCCGTCTATCACAACATACTAGAGATTGCCGCGGAAGGCCGTGTAGCTCACGCAGGACAGCACAATGTTGATGATCCAGTAGCTGAGCACGACAAACGACTCGGCCCGCGTCGGGATCGTGCAGCCGAAGAAGCGGCGGCTGTGGTACGGCGGCAGCGCGCTGGGCGTCGTGAAGTACTTGCGCACCAGGGCGTCGGCGCGGGAGACAAGGCCCAGGCCGGCCGGGGCGGCCTTGCGGCCCTGGCCCTCGGCGTCGACAAGGACGTAGCCGCGGCGGGTCTCGGCGATGATGCGGAGGGCGTTCTGGATCATGCCGATGCCGAGGATGATGCACCAGAAGCAGTAGAGGGCGACACTGGTTGTCAGAGGAGGAAAGAGGAAGAAGGAAAAAGGAGAATAGAGAAAAAAGAAAAAAAAAGAAAAAAAAGAAGAAAAAAAATAAAGAAAGGAAAGCAAAGCAAGGAAAACAAAAAAAACTTACGTGTACCACCCGTGGCTGCGCATCGTGCTCTCCCACTGATCATCCGTCTTGTATTGCGCCTCAAACCAGGTCCGGTCGACCAGGAAAGGCGCCGTGGCGTTGACCATCAAAAGGGCATCTGCATAGGTCACGACGGGCAGCGCCGCAATGGCCTCCTTGGTCAGGTTGGCCGCGAAGTCCTCGCGCGGCAGGAGCTCCATGAATGCGTCTTCTTCGCACTCGGCCGACAGATACTTAATGGCGCCCTCGATGTCGGTGCCCTGGCAGTAGTAGTCCATGTTGGCGTACAGCGTGACCACGGCGTTGGGCGTGCCGCAGAGCGCCGCATAGTACGAGCTGTAGTACGGGCCGGGCCAGTACACCGTGCCGATGATGTCGTGAAAGGTGACGCCGCATGTCGTGTCCTTGGGAAAGGTGTACAGGATGTCGGCCTGGGCCAGGCCCACGAGGAGGCCGGCAAGCGACAGGAGCAGCATGCTCGCTGCCGGGCCAGTACGGCTCAGCATGGAGTGGTGGGAGGAGAGGAAAGACGGAAAGAAGGGGGAGGGAAAAGAAAGACAAAGAGAGAGAAAAAAAGGCGACGGCCTTTTTCTGCGCAAGAAGAAGATGTTGCTGGAGAAAGAAGGAGTGAACAGACAAAACAGAAAGAAGACAAAAGGACACAACGGCAAAAAGAAGAAAGCGTACGGCATCTACAAATATATACACATCTTCTCTGCGCGGAACGAACCCCGTGGAGAGGAAGTCCACCAGAGCGTAATATGGAGTCCGGAGTTGGTCAGGATAAGTATAGACAGCCCTGTCATGTACTGTGTGGACCCCGTTTGGCTGCGCTGTGGTGAGCGCTCTACGAAAAGATACCTGACAGGCATGTCGAGATCTACCCTAGCATCCTCCCTACAACGAGTTGGGCATCTCGGCTGGGCCTGGGCCGTAGGACGATACATGGTCGACAAGGATGCGAAGCGGAAGGACGGTGGAAAAAACTTTTCTAGGGCCGCCTTTGCAGGAGAAAGTGGCACTTCAACCCGAGTTGCGCGGCTTGGCAAAGAGCGAATATCTTGGCATCTTTTCGTGGCGAAGAAGAGCGTTGCTGTGTGTCATGGATCAGATAAAAAAGCCTGGGGGGGATACAGGCCCACGGAGCATCGGTCGAAAAAAAAAACCCATCAGATAATTTCTCGGCCCACAATCTGATTAGATTAGATGCCTATGCCGTGGCTGCCCGGCAAACTAGTGGCGCAACTAACCACCGGACCACGGCCGTACGGATACTCGTACGAGCAGACTGCCGAAAGGACCGCTACAGTGAGATAAGAGGGAGGAAGTACGGGGTGACGGTAGAGGCGATGAAATAGCAGAGCGATGCAGACCAGAGCGACGCAGACGGAAGAAAAGCCATGCAAAACAGAAAAGAAAGTGAAGAAATCAGACAAGCCTTCGGACAAGAAAGCCAAGACTGAGACAGCGGAACAAGGGAAAGGGACCAGCCGCATAGCCGGGCATGAGCTCGCCCTTCTCCATGCTACCCTACGGCTAGCCTCCGGTTCCTCCGTACTCCGTACGCCGTATCTCCGTACGGTACGGAGTTACGTGCTACTCTCGCCTAGCAGGAACCCGAGCCCGCCGCTAACAAGACCCGGCGACGACCCCATCTCGCACAAGATGCCCAGAGGAGGCCGGTTGCGAGAACAAGAAAAAAAGAAGGAAGATAGCGTCTGGCAGACTGCACAATAGCCAGATAGCCAACAGGGGGGAAAGAAGAACCCCTAAAAGCTTGAGGTGCTTTCCTGCTCGTATGTCGTTTGTCGTATTCGACCATGAGACTATTAGCCGCGGAAAAAAACAGAAGAAAAAAAACTCAAAAAAAATGCAAGCCGGTCTCGTTTTTATCCAAAACAAGGCCCGCTGCCACGCCGTGCTAAACTAACCAAGCCTCTTTGGGCGGAGCCAGCCGCGCTCTCCCCTGCCACTTTAGCGTCTTCTACGGAGCACGTCGTATAGTTGCTCGACTATCGGACGGCGACGGCAGGCAGTCGCATGCGTTGTGTCCCCGTTGCGGCGTTGCCCGGTACTTTCGTACGTAATAGACACTGGCGCGACGGGCGTCGGACCTTTTCTTCCTTTTCTTCCCGTCGGACCACCCGCAGGACCCTGGGGACAACACGAGGGCGTCCCCGGCGTCCCCCGGGATGCCCCGGTGCGACTCTGGCTGTCGCTCGGGAACGAATCGCCCTGGACGAAACCACTCATGACCAAGGGGCCCGAACTCGGCCAGGGTCGAGCTGTTGCTGGGCGTGGGCGCGTTGGAGTCGCTCAGGGGATGGCCGGCGCGTGCGGTTGCCTGTCGCTGTCCACCATCATCTGTTGCCCGTCCCCGGACGCCCGCACATTCGCGATGCCGAGCTCATCAACCATGGAGTCGTCTTCTCCGCTTGGCGTTGTTCATCGTCAAGTGTGTGTCAAAAATCTCGACCCTTGACGTCCTTCCTTCACTACTCACACCCCGTTTCTGGGCGGGGTGGTCTATAAGGGGGGGTGGTGCGCACTCCGTAGCTAGGGCCTCAAGGGACGCGTATTCTTCTTCCGTGGACGAGACGGACCCATTCCGCTGTGGACTCACCCCGTCCTCCGCGTTACGGCGTGTCCTCCGGCGCAGAGTACTCGTAAGGGCCATGCAACGAGGCTGCCTGCAATCCGGGAACAGCTGGGCCATGACGATCCCGTCCATGCATTCCCAGCAGGCCGGCGCACGCAGATCCAGTTGGAAATTGTTGGGGGAAAGCCATGTGGTCCTGGAGAAAAACGTGGCCCACGAAGCTTGTCGGATGAACAAGAACGGTCTGGCCACGGTCGGGGGGGGGGGCCAAAGGAGAAAAACGACAGACCAAGACTGAACTAGCCCCGGCCAAGGTTCCCCGCCTGATTGATTTGATTGATTATATTTCCTCGCCACCGTGCACAGAGTGCGGCCTTTGAAGGTTCCCCGCTGGAGATGTGTACTCCGTACGGAGTACTCCGTATTACTCCGTACGGTACGAGTAAGATACGGAGTTCCGCTGATCGTCTCACGCCCTGCGGAGTACATAGTTGCCACCTTTTTCACCGTCCTGGAAACGATCCAATATACACAAAACACATCTCTGTCTATATACGCTTTAGGCCACACAAAAAAACACAAGACACACAGGCACGAACAGACGAACGAACCCCCCGTGGCATCATGGCATCATAGCCAGACCGAGGGGGGGAGGGGGGCCGTTCCTCTTTTTCCTCCGAGTGTCCAAAGTCGGAAGAAATCCGCCCTTTACACCGTCTCCATCTTGTCCAGGATGGCCTTGGTGAACTCGTGCGTCGTGGCGTTGCCGCCCATGTCGCGCGTGCGCACCTTGCCCTCGGCAATCACCGCGTAGACGCCCTTGGAGATGCGGTTGGCGTGGTCGTCCAGGCCCAGGTGCCGCAGCAGCATGCTGCCCGACAGGATCAGCGCCGTCGGGTTCGCCTGGTCCTTGCCCTGGATGTCCAGGCCCACGTGGCGGCAGCCCGGCTCGAACACGGCCACGTCGCGGCCCATGTTGCAGCCGGGCACAATGCCGGGCCCGCCCACCAGCGCCGCGCCAATGTTCGACAGGATGCCGCCGTACAGGTTGGGCATCACCAGCACGTCAAACTGCTGCGGCCGGCTCACGCACTGCATGCTCGCATTGTCCACAATCATGTCGTTCGCCTCCAGCGTCGGGAACGTCTTGGCCGTCTCGTGGAACGTGCTGCGGAACAGCCCGTCCGCCAGCTTCATAATGTTCGCCTTGTGGATGCACGTGACCTTCTTGCGGTTGTTCGCCAGCGCAAAGCTGAACGCAAACTTGGCGATCCGCTCCGACTTGGCCCGCGTGATGATCTTGAGCGACTCCACCACCCCCGGCACGCTCTGGTGCTCCAGCCCGGAGTACTCGCCCTCCGTGTTCTCGCGGATGATGCACAGATCCACGTCCTTGTGCCGCGTCTGGTACCCCGGGATGTTCTTGATCAGCGAGATCGACGCGTAGATGTCCAGCTCCTGCCGCATCGCCACGTTGAAGCTCTGGTGGCCCGACCGCGAGATCGGCGTGTGCAGGATGCCCTTCAGCCCCAGCTTGTTGCGCTTCAGCGACTCCACCGACTCCTTGAACAGGTCCTCCGTGCGGCCCGCCGGCACCGCCCCGTCCACACCCGTCACCTCCACCTGCTCCCACGTAATCGGCACGTTGTCCGCCTTGAAGATCGTCTTCACGCTCTCCGCCACTTCCGCGCCAATGCCGTCACCCGGAATCAGCGTCACCGTGTACTTGCCGCCGTACTTGGTCGGCTTGAACAGATCCGACTGCACCGTGGCAAAGCTGCGGGCAGCCGCCGGCGCAAACGACGAGCCGGCCGTCGCCTGGCGGGCGGAGCGGAGGAGGCTCTGAAAAGCCAGAGGTCAGTTCTTGTTGTGTCTCCTGCGGGGAAAAAAAATAAAGCTTAGGGGTTCGTAGGAGCTCGCTCACCTGCGCCGTTCTCGTCGAGCTCTGGGACAACATCGTGCAATTGAGGATGGAGAGAGGATGGGGGAGAAAGAGAAAAAGGAACGGGAGTCCACGTAGACGAAGAGAGGAGAGCGCGTGTCGTTGGGGGTCGACGAAGGGAAAAAAAAGAAGCGGATGCGAAAATTGGATGGTCGGAAGAAAGGGAAGAACTGACGCCGTCCCTCCTTCCCCGTAGCACCCGCGAAATGCCGCACAAAGCACATGCTGATTCGGCGGGAATTGCACCGATAAGAAGTTCCAGCAGCCCTGCCAGCTGTTGCCAGCTGTAAATAGTGGGGATCATTGCTTATCGCCGCCTCACTAGCGTCGGTCTTGCTCGCGGCGCCAACCAATCTCCGCCGTTCTCCGCCACAGAGCCGAACACAGTGCGTTGTTGCCGAGTTTCGTTTCGTGTCGCAGAGCCTCGTCTTAGTGACCGAAAGTCAACAACCATGCGCCGAAAGCAGTGGTAGCACAGAACGTATATGCATTCAAGGTAATTATAAAGAGAAGTTTGAAGAACGCCTCTGCTAGAGAAGCAGCCTGAAACCTATAGAACCCCAATCAAGGCAAAAGAAGAGCGAGACTGGTACCTTGTCCTCAGATTCAATGCTATAACCAAAACAATACCAAAAAAAAACACTAGAAAAGACACAAACGCCCCAGCCAGCATACTTATACGGCCTCTTCATCGAGCGGCTCAACCCGCACAAGAATCTCTTCCAGAAGACCTTCCAAGAACGTGCCGACGTCCTTACCCATGCCAACCGGCTCCGCCTTGTCGTAGTGGTCGATCTCCTTGCACACATGCGCCAACTTGAACACGAGCCGCCGAATCTTATCGTGCGTCGCGTCGGTCCGCTGCTGCCGTGCCGCTAGGGCCTGCTGCTGTGCCGCCCCGGCTCCCTTCTGCACCTCGGCCGTGGCTCTGGCCACCTTTTGCACACGGACCTGGCGCCGCTTGAGGGCTTCCTCGAGCGCCGGGAAGATGACATCGTTAAGCGCATCTAACTCGCCGTTGGGATTGGCGGGTGCCGGGGTGGGGAAGGAAACAGGCGTGCCGGAGGACAGCTCGGGTTGCGATGAATACGGCGAAGAAACGGCCGCGGGGCCTGATCGACCCGGCGTCTCATTGGAGGTCGAGGTGTTGATGTGTGTTTGTTGAAAGGATGGCTGAGGGTGTGGTAGGCCCGGGGGCGGTTGTAAGACATGCGCTGATGGGGACTGATGTACTGGGGTAGTCGGTGGTTGCTGCTGCTGCTGCTGCTGCTGGACAGTCGGGCCACCTCGGAATGGCGGTATTTCAGGAAGCGTCATAGGGCCAATACGAGATGCGGGCCGTGACACGTTTTGGGAGCCGCTCGTTTGCAAGGTCTTGGGGGCAAGCAAACTGGAGTCTTGCTGGTTGCTCTGGTAAGGCGTGTGGTGCTGTTGCGGCGAGAAGCGCTGTGATGGCTGCCGCGTCGGCGAGATGGCCGATGCCAGGTTCATGTCGCCCATATCGCGCCGCAGCTGCTCCGACAGAACACGGTCATAGTCTGGTGAAACCCCGGACGGGGATACGTTTTCGGACATGGGCCGCAAGCCTCCATCGCTGTATGACTGCAGCGGCACACCCCGAGGCGTTTCCGGCGGCTGCAGGTCTTGCCGTCGTTCTTGCAGCTGCTGCAGCGATTGCTGGCTCTGGTGTTGAGGCGGCGGCGGTGGCGGCGGCTGTAGCGAGGGCACGCCTGATAGTGTTGTCTGGGGTGGACTCGGAGCCACTCCTGCAACGGGTTTGCGCTGGGGACTAACCTGGCGCGCTGTCCCGGAGGACGACACCGGCACGGCAGCCGACTTGAGCGTGTCGCGCTCCCGGTCAAAGGCAGCCTTGGTCGGGCTCCGGCTGGCGTCGCGCCGGGCCTCGCCGTAGTCACCCGAGCTCTCATCAGAGCGCGACGACCGGGCGTTTGTCGCTGCTTGGTCCATGGCGTGGAGACCGGGTCTGTGCCCTGCCCCGGCAGTGCCGCCGTACATACTTCCGTGGGGCCCGCCACGCAGGCCACCACGATCGCCAGCGACCAGTCGAACGGTGCCAAAGTCCCACATGTCCTCGTCTATATCCTCGTTGCTCATCTGGTTGTTTTTGTTTTGGTAGTTGCCATATGGTTCGTCCTCGTCCTCGTCGCCACTGCCGCTCTTATGCGTGGCACTCCAGCGGTTGTACCGCTCGATGAGTTCAGTCAGGTAGCTCGTCTTCTTAGCACGGCGAATGAAGGGGTGGCGGAGCAGGTCCCGCGCAGTCGGCCGTTCTTTGGGGTCACGGCGCAGACACACTTCGATAAAGTCCTTGAAGGCCTTGGTGAAGTTGCCGTCCAGGCGGGGCGGTGGGTTCTTCGGAATCAAAAAGAGGACTTTCATGGGATGGATCTCGGCGTAGGGCGGCTCGCCATTGGCCAACTCGAGGGCGGTAATGCCAAGGGACCAGATGTCAGCCTTGTGATCGTAGCCCGATTGCTTGATAACTTCTGGGGCCATCCAAAAGGGTGTGCCCACAAAGGTGTTCTTCTTGGTCATGGTGGCCGAGAGCTGCCCCGATACGCCAAAATCGGCCAGCTTGACCTGGCCGTTAGAGGAGAGCAGGACGTTTGCGGCTTTGATATCGCGGTGCAGCTTCTTATCAGCGTGCAGGTAGTCGAGACCGAGCAGCAGCTCGCGGAGAATGATGGCAATATAATCCTCGCCGATAGCACCGGGCTTCATAAGATCGGCACAGCTACCCCCGGCACAGAACTCCATGACAATCCAAAGCTCGGAGCCCTTGGCATAGGATCCGTAGTATTTGGTGACGTAGGGCGACTGCAATTCGGAGAGGATGGCGATCTCCTGGATGATGTCTTCGACTTCGTCTTCGGCGCTCTCAATGTCGATAACCTTGATTGCTACGGCCTGACCGGTGCGTTTGTCGACACTGACCTGTTAATGAAATGTATGGAGGAGAAGAGGAGGGCGAGAGAAAACAACGGCAAAGGAAGTGACGTACCCTTTGAAGACCTTGCCAAAGCTGCCGCCGCCTAGAGGGTGAAATGATATTAGCCTTCTTGTTCCTCGGACGCCGCTTCGGGTACGGCCAGAGGCGGCCGGACGCACCAATGCAGTACTCCTTCTCATATAGCTGTTCGGGGTCTGCCGAGCCCGTCCCCCGCTCAGGTTCGTCATCGTGGCTAGCCATCGCTTCGGGAGGGCAACGAGGGGCGGCCAGCTGGGCGTCGTCGGTACAGTTGGGCGAGGTGTCGGATGCCGTCAGCGGCAGAGTGCTGTAGGCGACGGGGTCAACGGCCGAGAAGGAGCTGGAGCGTGCAGGGCATGCAGCTGAGAGACGAGGCGCGGGTGGGGGGGTGCCGTCGATCAATGCTGGGCGAATGTCAACAGACGCGTGGGCGGTCGAGAGCCACCGAGGGGTCGAGGCGCTGAGGGGTCGAGGGGTGGCAGAGCGGCGTTCGAGGGGCGTCGAGGGGCGTCGAGGGTCGGAGGCGGTGTCTTTCGATGACGACGACCGTTCGCGCGTCTTCCTTTTTTCTGTCGATTTTTTCACGGATATTTCCTGTGCTTTTTTCTGATTCGCCTCGTTCTTTTTCCTCCTGTTGCGGGGCGACGAGAAGCGGGACAAACAACGGTGAGAGACAGCAAGCAAGGATGAGCCTGCGTGCCGCGTCGTTCGGAGGCGGACCGAATCAGGAAGAGGAGAATCGAAAAACGCAGAAGGAAAAGTACGGAAAGGCGGCCGGAAAAACGGCCTTGTTTATTTCCCGCGGTTCCTGCCGTCTGTTGTCCTCTGACGTGGGACGCTCCTTCTCAGCTCGCGACCGTCGATCTTGGAAGGCAAGGCACATCCAGGCCAGGGGCAGGGCCACACGGTCGAAGCACAGGAACCGCTCCGTGATTGGCTGGGATCGAAGCTGGCAGAGTGGGCTGATGCACTGATTGGCCACGAGCACACAGGTGTTTGACGCTAAAGTCTCAGCGCAATGGCCCACGCTTTAAAGTGATAAATACTCTTGATCTACGAACTTGTAAAAGGTAAAAGACCCCCCTCAGACTACTCGTCTGCCTCCAGATACTCAACCATGACGGTTGCCTGCTTCAGCCCGGCCTCCTCGACTGTCTTGTCCAGGTCCTCCAGCAGATCGTGGCCCAGGACCTTGAGCTCAAACTCCTGGCCCTCTCTGCCCTCCAAAGGCGCCGCCTTGAGCCACTCGTAGAGCCGCACAACCGGGTCGTTCACCGCGAACCGCCGGATCACCCGGCCCGTGGCGTGCCGGAACTGGATCCGCGTTGTTGTTGCCGGGTCGTGGGCAGGCTCTTCGTGTGGCCGGTCCGACGCGATGCGCGCAAACGGGCTCGCCTCTTCCTCCTCCTCCTTGCCCTTGCCCTTGCTGTCACCGGCCCCGGGGTGCACGGTCAGTTCGTCTGGGTCCTGCACGCTAGGCCGGGACACATCGCCGCTGCTCCCGCCACTGCCAGCGCCCTCGCCAGCACCGCCTGCGCCGCCGGCGGTCGCCAGACTGTTGCGGAGGGCCATCTCCAGCATCTCGTCCTCGGTCATGCGGCCGACCTCCTTCGGCACGTCCTGCTGCGGCTTCTTGGCCCGCTGCACGGGGTTCTTTTTGCTTGCGTCCAGGCTGTACCGGTCCAGGAACTCGGCCAGTTGGGCGTGGAACTCGGCCGCCGTCGGGAAATTCTGGCCTGCCCACACCTTGACCTGCTCGCCTGTCCGTGGATCGACTATGCCCACGTGTGGGTAGTTGTCCGGGTTTTCGTGCTGCCCGCCCGACATGTAGTATTGGATGTACGACTCGGCGTCGGGCTCGTCCTTGTCGTATTGCAGAAAGAGAAAGCTCTCGTGGACCAGCTGCTTCACAGCCGCGTCCTTCCAGATGTCGCGGTTGAGCGCCTGGCAATGGAAGTTCGACATGTCCTGGATGTTGACCAGGACCCAGCGCTTTTCTGACTTGCCCACCGCCCGCGCCTCCTCCCAGGTCATGCGCTCGATCAAATCGTACGGCGGCCGGAACAGATCCGCGAGGCGTGCTTGCCGAGATGTCTGTGAAGGGGCGGCTGGGGCGGCACTGTTTTCACCATCGGCGGGAGGGTGGGGGCTGTCGTCCCAGACTTGGTTGAACGGGTTGTTTGCTGCTATACACACACGCATGGTTAGCACGCTGGGGACCAAAAGACGGGACACGCAAATGAACACCCACCTCGTCCTCGCCGTCTCTGCCGCATCCGCTCCAGAAACAGCTGCTCGGCATAATCGTACCCGCCACCAGCACCGCCGCCGTCCACAAGCACCTCCGTCGTCCGGCCCAGCGGCGCCCGGATGCCGTCAGAGGTGGCTCCTGTCTCAGCGTATATCTCTTCCTGCAGGCGCTTCGCCATTGCTTCGTCCTCTTCTTCCTGTGCGGTCCGCGCTACGCTGACCGCCGCAGCGGCATCGCCCGCGTGGCCTGCATGGGGAGCGGCGTCGTCAAAGTCCTGCATCTCCTCGTCTTCGTAGGCGTCATCGGCGTCGTCAAAGTCGGTCTCCGCCACATCGTCGTCGCTATCGTCGAGGTGGATCACGCCGTGCCGGTCCTCGTGGCCCGCGCTGGTCGTGGCTCGCCCAGCACGTCGTCGGCTTTGTGCCCGGCTGTTGGAAGACGAGCCGCCTCGCGCAGCGCCTGCCCCTGTTGCTCCGTCGCCTCCTCCACCTGTCGATTGCGAGGCGGCCGGTTGGCGTGCCAGCGTCTCGGCCATGTCTGTGTCGAAGAAGAGGACGGCCGCCTGCTGGATGTCGCCGCCGGCAATCTCCAAAAGCTGTCGAGCCACCTGCTCCGGGGCGCCTGTTATGGCCACGAGGTTGGCCACCACGTCGTCATTCATGGTGGGCGATGAGAAGGTATTCAATTGTGTAGCACTTTGTACCGGGAGAGGACAATACGCCGCTTGTGCTGTGCAATTGAAGTCAAAAACTCGGTGGAGTAAATACTGATTTTCGTAGAGGGGTGGTAGCTCTCGTGCTTCGGTCGGCGGTCAAAAGGGACTGAAAGTGACGAAAGAGAGAACGTCCCCAAAGAATCGGTGCATGAAGACTGTGCTGGAGGTGAAACAAAGCAAAGCTAAAAGTGAAGCTGAACTGGTAGTTAGGCATCAACCAGCCAACTCTCGAGGTAGGTAGGCTCCATCATGACGAACGCTCTTGCCCCGCGCCTATGCCGTGCACTCGATTACAGTGGACTTGAAACTCGAAAAATGACTAATCTCTGCACTGTTCCCGGCATGCGCACTGTGTGCTCTTCCCAGCGTCGTCGTCAAAACATTCACATTGAAGATATTCCAAAAAGCTACCTATGCCTCTGCCAAAGCCTCCTTCAGCAGCTTCTGCACGTCCAGCGATCGCTCCGAGGCGAGCGCCTCCTGCAGCACCTGCTTGATCTGCGGGCCGGCACTGACCGCTGCGCCGGGAAACACGTCCGCTTTCACGGCCAGCGCCAGCGCCTTCGCCGCCTTGGCGCGCGTCGACCGCTGCTCTTCGGTGCCCACCTCGGAGTGCGAAGCATCGAGCGAGCCGAGGTACGCCAGGGCCAGCTGCTGGCCATCCACGGCCTCGCCCCCTGCTGCGTCTCCCGTCTTGGCCTTGGCTGCCGACGCCGCTGCGGTCAGCAGATCCGTCGCCGCCTTGTACCACGTCGTGCGGCGCACGATGCTGAATGCATTGCTCGTCAGGTACGGCTCCAGGGCCTTCCAGACCGCTGACAGTACCGCCGCCGGGTCCGCCGCCAGTGCCGACCGGCTGTAACTGCGAGCGACCGCCTCGAGTGCGTTCTCGGCCGTTTGCCGCACGAGCCGCTCCTTGCTGGCCGCCGCCGTGTCTTTGCCTTTGCTGGCAGTGGCTGCTGGCTTCTCGGGCTCATCCCCGTCCCGCATCTCGTCGTCCCAGTCCCGGAGCGCCTCCAGATGTGGCGCCACAATGGTCACGACGCTGTCCCACGGCACCAGCACGTCGCTCGCGCCGCCCGCGTCGCCCTCGGCTGTCGCCGCCTCGGTCGCCATGCGCCACAGGCACCGGAACGCGTGCACACGGTACGCGTCGTTGTTACGCTTCGCCTCGACCGTGGCCATCTTCCGCAGCGCCGCCCTGATGGTTGCGTCGCCTTCCCACAGCGCCCGGCCCTTGCCAACGACCGTCGGCAGCACGTCCAGCAGCTTCTCCTTGCCATCAAAGGTCTTGAGGGCGACCGCCTTCTGGAAGAGCGGCCACAGCGTGCGCAGCTGACTCACGTACGCCTGTCCGCCGCCACCCGCCAGATCGCCCGCGGCCAGCACTGCCGCCACCGCGTCGCCGGCGGTCAGCGCGCCCGCGTGCTTGAGCGCCCACTGCGCCGTGTCAAGTGCGCGTTGCACGAGCGCCGCGATCTCGGGCACGTACCGCGCCACGCTCAGGTTGCTGCCGGCATGCTTGCTCCATACCTCGTCGCACGCCTTGTGCACGTACTCGTCGGCCTCGTGGCTCGCCAGGTAGGCCAGCGGCAGCCACTGCGCCTCCAGCGCCTGGAAATGGTCGGGTGACATCTTGGCCAGGGCCAGCACGACATCCGCCACTTTCTGCCGCCGCGCCTCGTCCTCGGACGCAAAGTACAGGTCCACGAACCGGCCCGCAAAGCGCGTGCGCGCCGCGTCCGGCGCCGCCCGCATCACGTACGCGGCGGCCCGAGCGTAGCTCTGGCTGACCTCGTCGTTGCGATCCAGCGCCTGCCGCTCCAACAGCTGCAGGAAGCGGCCCGCATACGGCCCAAAGTCTGCCGCGTGCCGCGTCGCCAGCGTCACGAGCACCCGCCCACAGCCGATCTTCGTCGGCATGCCCACGGCGCCCTTCATTGCTGCCTCCAGTCCAGGTGCCAGGTCGGTCATAACGCTGGCATCGACGTTTCGCAAACAGTTTTCAATGGCCTCGGAGATGGGCGACTGCGACACCATGGCGCTGCGCATCTTGTCCAGCTTGCCCTTGTCCTCCTCGCCCGACCGCATGTAGTAGTAGTTCAGCGCCTGTGGTTCGATCGTGCTCAGCAGGCCTAGAAGATGCGGCACCATTGCCGCGATATAGGGCCGCAGCGCCTTGCCGCCGTGCTTGGCAACCTTGAGCACCGTGATCGTAGCAAACACCTTGACGTCCTCGACGCCGCTCTCGATGCCCTTGTCGGACATGAGGAACGGCAGCGCCTCGCTCATCATCGCCTTGGAGACGGCGCTGACGCCGCTCCCGTCGCTGGCCGCCCCCTCGAGCTGGCGCACGAGCGTGTTCGACAAAACAATGCAGAGCCGCAGCGCCGCCTCGCGCACCGATCCCTTGACGTCGTCCAGTACCTTGAGCGCGTGCAGCCAGATCGTCTCGTAGTAGGGCTCGTACTTAGCAAACGGCCGGCCTTGTAGAAGATCGGCCAGCGCCGCGCTGCTCGCCTCGCGCACCCGCCACTCCTTGCCCAGGATGCTCTTAAGCAGATCCTCCACAATGGCGTCAAAGTGCGTATCGACCACCGCGCCCGAGTCCTTAACGAGGGCTTTCCAGATGTCGTTCATAGACCGCTGCACGTTGGGGTTCGGGTCGAACCGGTACCGGAACAGCTTCGGGTACAGCTTCGGATCGACCTCGGACTCGGACAGAATGTTGCTCAGGCCAAAGCGGCCAAAAGCCGAGCGCGTCGACCACGTTGCTGCGTTGGCCGCCAGCGACATGAACTTGTAGATCAGGCTCTGGTCGCCCACCTCGTTGGCCAGGCTGACAATGTCCTTGTACGACGTCACCGACTTGCCCTCGCCCGTGGGCAGCGCACCGGCATCAAACAGCTCCGTGTCGTCGTCGACCTTGAGCTGGGTGCCTGTGCCCGTGAAGGAGGCCACGAGATCGCGCACCAGGTCGCCCTTGAGCGGCTCGTCGCCCTTCTCGTACACAAGCGCCAGGCCGCGCGACGCCGTCTCCTGCACCAACTCGTCGCGCGCGCTCAGCAGGCGCATAAACGCCACCTGGCACTCGCGCAACCGGCCCTGTACTTCGGCCAAGTGCGAGCAGTGTTGGATCAGGCTGAACAACCAGATGCCCGACGCCTTCAGCAGCGCCGGCTTGGTCGTTTTGCTATCGACAAGGATTTTTTCCAGTGTCGCCGTCAGCCGCCCGGTCCGTTTCGGAATGCGGAAGGCGCTGTCGTCGGAGCCGCCAACGCCGTCCTCCACGTCGAGCGTGAGCTCAACAATGTCCGAGTCCCAGCAGGCCACCGCAGCCGTGATGGCACCGCCAATAGCAAAGTGGACCTCGACCTGCTTCAATTCGTACAGGCCATAAAGCTTGGAAAGAATGAGCGCTGTGATGTCCTCCGCGTTGTCGTCCGTGACGGTGGAGGGCAAATCGCTGCCAAAAGCAATTGCCAGTCGGCCCAGAGCCACAATTGCACGCTCGTTGCCTTTCTTCGCATGGACATCGAGGACGTCGACAAACGCAGAGACTTCCGTCTTGTTTTTTGCGGTCGCAGACGTAGTGCCGGGCAGACACTTCACGCCGGCTGTCCACAGCTGCGCCAGCGCGTCGAATATGGCATCCTGGAAGGAGGCTGATGCCCCCGCGACCTCTTCCGTGGTTGGGAAAACGGTGGCCACGTCGGCTGCCAGCGCCTGCGCATCGGCCGCCTTGTAGAACAGACGCCTCGAGAGGAGGTGTGCCAGCGCGACGAAGGCGCCCTCCGTGGCGTTCAACTCTGAGCCGACAGCCGTCTTCCACGGTTTTGTTGCTTCCACAAGGGCCGCTTTGAGCTTGGCGACGCTGTCACCGTCAGTCGCATTCGCCGGGTGTGCGCCGAGAAGGCCAATCGCCACGGCGCCCAGCTTTCGGATCTCCTTCTTGTTCGACTTCACCAGCGCAAGCAGCTCGGAGGCGCGGCTTGCCAGAGGCGCCAGAACAGATGCAGGCGACAGAGATGCAAGCTCTACAAAACAGCGGCCGCAAGGTTCCGCAATGGCCTGTCGACTTTGCAGCATGCCATCAAAGGAGACAGCCAGGAGGTCGGACAGACCGCCAGTGCCACTGCCGCTGCTGCCGTCCTCTTTTTCCACAGTCAGGTTCTTGAGGTACGCACGGATGGTGTCCCGGGTTGTCTTGTCGGAGCGCAGCAGCGTCTCGACTTGCTGCTCCCATCCTGGCCCAAGTTTGAAATCGGGAAGTGCCGTTAGCAGCAGCATACGCTGGCAGTAACGGACCGCGAGCGGGTATGCGTCGAGCGTGTCGCCGGGGAAGTTGACAAACGGCGACACGGTGTCGACTTCCATGTCGGTCGGGGGGGTAGCGAGGTCGCCTCCGTCTAGTCGCGAGATGGGTTGCAGGAAAAAGGTGCGCACCAGAGTTGGCCAATGCGGGAGAACCACGCCGTCTGTGTCGTTTGTGCTGCTGGTGTTGCTGTAGTATGTCCATGGATCCAGACCCCTGTGCCCCTCTTCGACAACATCGCTCCTCTCGCCACGGCGGCCAGCGGCAGCCACGACGTCAATCCAGCGTGCAATGGGATCCGAGAAAGCGAGGCAGTTGTTGGCCCATTTTGCCGCGGCGTGGCGTGCGCTGCGGCGGATGGTGGGCTCGTCGTCAGACAGATGCATGTACTTAAGCAGCAGCGACCGCAACGGTGGCTCGATGTCTGAGCGGATCGAGGCTGTGCTCTCTGGTGAAAACATGGCCGTCATGCTCGACAATGCGCCGTCAATGTTGACAACAACTTCGGTCGTGGGATCCTCGGTCAGGGCACGGAAGAACCAGTTGGCCAGTGACAACCGCTCAGGCACGGTCATGCGCGCGCCCTTGGCGAGCGCACCCATGGTCTCGTAGGCCTTGGCCCGCAAAGTCTCGAAATCTGTGCCTGTATAGGTGGGCACCGGCCAGCCCAGCTTCATAATGTATATTTGCAAGAAGTTGATCAGCGCCTGGCCGATGGAGAAGTCGTCTATGCTGGGCCCGAGCCGCGCAATCCAGTTCATGTACTCGAACAGGGCCCGGTACAGCTTGGCCATCTCGAGCCCTCGAGAGCGCGCTGTCGGAACGGTTGCGGCGGAGCCGCTGACGGCGTCGGCCTCCCGGGGGCTCAGGTCCATGTTGCGGCGAGCGACCGCTAGGATCTCGTTGGTGTAGGAGGTGGACAAGGCCGACTTGCTGAGCAAGTTTAGGATGCGGATGCGATAGCCGGGTGGGAGCACAGCGTGTGCTTGGAACAGTTGCTCTACAAGGTCCTTGTCTTCCAGCGAAGCCTTGTTTCGCTTCAAGAGATCTTCCCCAATGGCGGACACACGACTGTCGGAGTGTGCGGCAGCGTAGAGGGCTGGCATGAAGCGCGTGGCATCGGAGAAAGCGCCGCTGGCGAGGAAGTTTGCGACGCGAATGCGTGTTTCGGCGAGATTTTGACCGGAACGCAGCCACGCAGTATCCTGGTCATAGGAGAAAAAGGTAACATCGCTGTTGGAGGCCAGCGCGCCAGCGCGCGACAGCAGCAAGAGCTTGCCGAACCGCTCGGCAACGTAGGCTTCGTCGACCGGGTCAGCCAGGCCGATCTCTTCGCGGAACGTGTCGTCCTCCTTGGAACCCCGTGGCGGCAGCTTGAGCACAGAGAGGGACTGCAGGAGAATTTCAAACAGCGCCGGTGTGCTGCTGTTGACGTGGCCAATGCCGCGCAGGATAGCCGGGATCAGGTCACGACGTTCCCGAGCCGGCATGCGGCCGACGCTGTGCTGAAGGAAGACGACATCAAGGTGGCGGACCACGGGGGATTCGGTGGTCTTGAACTGCTGAAGAAGAGCGGCAACAGGAAGCACGATTCTATGGTGGTCAGCAGGCCGGCATACGGAGTAGGGAGTGTCTGGGAGTGCGAGGCATACCCTGGCGGTTGTATAAACAGCTTCAGGCGCTGGGCCACCGTTGCGACCTGTCTAGGGGTCAGCACTCATACACAAATGGCAAACGAGCCTCAGGAATGCCGGCCAGTCGGACGGAGGATGTCGCGGGGAGCGCCGTGTACCTTTGCCCGCACCGAAGCGTGCTCGCTAGAGCCCTTGAGCAGCAGCGGCACCAGGAAGCGGCCAAGCAGGTCCTGGAGCTTGGCCTCATTGTTGGCGACATTCAGAATTCGAAAATCAACCTTGTCCACGAGATCGAGCTCCCTCTGCTCATTCGAAGGTGTCGTCATGGCAAGGAGTCAATGGAGGGGGGGGGGTGGTCGGAGGAAGAAGAAGTGAAGCCGAGACAGGGGAACTGAAAAGAACGCTTTATGCAAGGCAGAACGAAATGCAGAACACGAAAACGAACAGCTCAAGCAAAAAGAGGTCTCGTGGAAGCCCGCGAGAGAAACCCAATACAAGGCAGAACAAGTGAGACGTTGACGGCGTCGTCAATCTCGGCCGTGCCTGGCCCGGTTCGCCCCGCTAAGGCGGTCGAGCTTGGGTGGCCCGCTGGGCTGAACATTAGTCCGCATTTGTCAGGTGACATGTACTCGCGAAACAATCGTGAGGCTCGAATCGGGCCTGCATCCGTCGTACTTTCCTTGGCCGTCGCGATCCCTTCTAGATGCGGCAAGTCCACTAGATTGTTCTTTGTGGTGCGATGGGGTGCACGGTTTGGCACCGCTGGCAGTCGCGCCCCGGCCGTATGGGTGGAGATCTTCGCGATGTGCAAGGAAGCCCAATCTGGGGTTCGTTCGTTTCACTGAGGTTCTGTATTGGCCGTGGATTGATCTACATAGGTGTACGGAGTACCTGCCGAGAAGGACAATCGCTTACAATGTTCGGACTCAGAGAGAACAGTACGGGAAGCTCGATCGTACGACGGTGACAGCTGTGGCCTCCACGCACGTCCTAGACATGGGTCTCCCGAGCGGGCAACCGGATCACATCTCACCTTTAACGCGATTCTCGCAGACGATACGTGCGAGTACGGAGTACGAGAGGTCGAGTACTTTGTTCCGACGGAGGGGAACGTTTAAAGTGGATGCGCGGAACTTCGGGCCAGGGCGGGTGAGCAAGCAATACGTGCCATTTATCTTGCATCGTGCGCGTGGAATACGAGTCCCCGATTTGCGTGCACGCAATGGACTGCCATGACCAGGCTGTCTGGATTACGCGAGGGGGCTCAGACCAGAAGCCCGTCTTTGTGGCCGCGCAATATAAATGGTGATGCGGCCGCTGCGTTTCTTTCGTCTGGGCGATGCGGAGGAAGGCCCCGGAGGACCCGGCCAGAAACAGCTGGCCTAGCCTCTGCTGCTGCATGCACCCATTCGCTGCAGGGTCGATCAGGGGAAACCTGCGAGACACAGTGCGCGGAGATCCGCCCCGACACACCTTCTTGTGTGCGTCTTAATTTGCTCGCACTGGTGTGGCTGTTCAAACACTGCCACTGGCGCGCTAATGCAGCCACGACTCGCCCTTGCTTCCGTGTAGATTGCGCGCGGGGCGCGTCGTACGAAGTCAGCTGGAGGCGGCCGCGCAGGGCAGCGCGGTGCAGGTGCTGCGTTCTTCGCCATTCCGAGTCATACGAGTCGCAGGCGGAGTCGCTGGCCTTGGGCCTTTCTGCGATGAGCGATCAATGGAAGGAACACAGGCATTGTCTGCGATAGTCGCAAACTACGAGTATTACCCGAAGAAAAGGGAAGGAAGATGCCCGGCCGTGCCCCTCCTTCCTTGCCTGCGCGCGCGCGCTCGTGTTCTCGCCGCGCGAGAAGCTAAGGAAGCTAGGCAATCGCGTCCTACCAACCAAAGGCCTCAATGGCTCTGGGTTCGGCCAAGACCTCCATTTTTTCTTCTACGGAGTACGCAAACACATCGTCGTCCCTGTGGCAAAGACACGCACTCGTAAGGCGGCCGTCTGGTGACACACTGTGCGCGCGCGAGCTATTAGAAGCAGCACTGGTCGCACCTTCCTTACGAGTATTACTGTGTGCCTTCCCTTTTTTCCCTTTTGTTCCCGGTTTTAGCGCACTAATTTTTCCGCTGCTCCTCCCTTGCGCCTGCCCAGTTCTCCGCCGTGCCTTTCTTTGTTTGCGCGCGCACGTACCCCCGGCGCCCGCCCCTCTGAGCACCCCCTCCCAGGTCGTTTTTTTCGAGCATTGCTTACCTTCTTCGCTCTTCTCTTCTTTCCTCCCCCCCCTCCTCCTACAGTCAACGCTTTGTCTTTGTTCTGTTTTTCTCACATCGCCTTCTTTTTTCCTTTCCTTTCCCTTCTTATCCTCGTGCCGTCTTTATTGCAACGCATTTCTCGCTGTTGTCTTCTGCCTGCTCGTCGCATTCTTTTCTTGTCTTTCCTGATTCCGTGCTTCGCGATTCCAGGAAACACTTTTTCTTTTTTTGGCGTCGTCAGCTTCGTCGTCATTATCGCATCCCCCCTTCCACGATTCATTCGTCCTTTGAGCGTCTGCTTTTTGACCGTCTCCCCAGCACTAGAAGCACGCATCTCTGCAAAATATACTGGTCTTTTATTCTCTTTTCGCCCGTTTTCTCGAATTTAAGATCCCAGCTTCTCGGTTAAGGTACGTTTTGCGCCTGTCGCATAGCCCTTTTCTGTTTTATTTTCCCCCCTCCGGTTTGCCTGCTTTCCCTGTTTGTTTTTGCGTGTTGGTTTCCTCCTCTCGAACAAACCCGGACATGTGCGCGCAACGCCGGCCACGCCGCCGCACCGCCGCGCCGCCGCCGCGGCGCCACGATCACCGTTACCGACTGTCCATCAATCGCGGGCCGGATAGCTCGGAAGCTCGGGAAAGCAAACGATGCCGTACAGCTTGCAGCCTCGCCTTGATGCTGCTCCGATTATCACCTCGACGCCGCTCCGATCTACACGTTTTTGATGCCCATGCATCGCGATTTGATCGGGGTGGGGCAGTTCGCCAAAAAAAAAACGACAAAAACGACACCTTCGACCGTCGCCGCTGATACAGTCACCCGGGGCGCGTCCGCTGCAAACTACGCGTGCGCTTTAATCGCATTCGCGGCGACGGATTTGGCAACTACCTCATGTTCGAATGTCCTGCGATGCGCTATCCTCACGGCAATACCTTCGAACAAAACTGCGGCATCCGGGCTACGCATCCAAGGCAACCGATACATATGGAGGAAACCTACACGTACTCACTTCGTCATATCAAGACTGGCGTGCGGTGACCTCCAGGCATTCATGGCTCCGGCGCGGCCCTCATCCTCTATAAACCAAGCGCTTTTCTTCAATTGCCACTTGCGCCATTGACAGCCTCATTTCTTTTGCTTTGCGGTCGCACACAGTTTTCTTGTGTCCCTTTTCTTCCTCGTTCACTAACATTTTGCCATTGCAGCGTCGCTTTGTTTCCAGCTTTTCACAGCTCACACCGACGGAACCCTTCCTTTAAGGCGCGAGGCGTTTCTCTTCCCTTCACCTGCGCTTGAGTTTCGGATCGTTGCTTTCCATCGCCAAACCTACGACAGCACTTGATTTACTCCGGATATTTCCATCATCTTTGGTGCGTATCTATACTTAACAAGAACCGGTTCTCATCTCGATACGCGTTCTTTGCGCCGTACCGTTTGCCAACCGAGCTGTTTGCTAATATCATACAGGGACCCCAGTTTCCATTTTCCGATCTACCTTCCTGTTTTCAGTAGTATTTCAAGGACATTCGCAATGGCCAGCTTTCCTCCTTCCAACGGCAACATGGCCACTGAGTCGACGGCGACTCCTCTGAATGGCTCCTCCATCGACGCACCGTACCCCCCCAACTCTGCTCTCTCTCAGGGCGGTGAGTCGTCGAAGACTCTGTGGTAAGTGGAATAATGGAGGTTGGCGGACTGAGGCGAAGCCTGTGTTTCTCGCTAACCAATGCAGGATGGGCGAGCTGGAGCCTTGGATGGACGAGAACTTCATCAAGAACGTATTCACCACTGTTTCTGGCGAGAACGTCAACGTCAAGGTTATCCGTGACCGTGCCTCTGGGTAAGTGTGTTTTGCGCTAGCAGTGCATATTTATGTAATGTTTTTCTAACCTTGTGTTTTACAGCAATGCTGGCTACTGCTTCGTGGAGTTCAACACCGCTGAGGCTGCCAACAAGGCACTGGGCCTGAACGGCAGCGCCATCCCTAACTCGACTCGTGTGTTCAAGCTGAACTGGGCGTCGGGTGGTGGTCTTGTCGATCGTCGGTGAGTCTCCACACACGAACCACTCAACAAAGCTTATCGAGGATCGATTCCTGGCTAACTTTCAGCCCTGACAGTGACGACCGGAGCCCGGAGTACAGCATCTTTGTCGGCGACCTTGGCCCCGAAGTGAACGAGTTTGTCCTTGTCAGCCTGTTCCAAGCCCGCTTCCCGTCTTGCAAGTCGGCCAAGATCATGACAGATGCTGTCACCGGGCAGTCGCGTGGCTATGGCTTCGTTCGCTTCTCTGACGAGACGGACCAGCAGCGTGCTCTCGCAGAGATGCAGGGCGTGTTTTGCGGCAACCGTGCTATGCGGATCTCAACTGCTACGCCTAAGACTCGGTAAGATGCCAGAAACCGGCTTCCCGCCATGACAAGAGCAAGCAGAGCTAACTTCGTTCCAGTTCGCACCAGTACGGCCAGGGCCCGCAGGGCGGCCACATGCACCCGCACGGGCCTGCCCAGGGCGCCATGGGCGGTTGGGGTATGGGCAACGGCGGCAACGGCGGCTACTACCAACCCGGCTTTGGCCCCATGGCTCCCCAGCCGATGAACCAGTTCACGGACCCCAACAACACGACCGTCTTTGTTGGTGGCCTCTCGGGCTACGTGACCGAGGATGAGCTGCGCTCTTTCTTCCAGGGATTTGGCGAAATAACTTACGTCAAGATCCCGCCTGGCAAGGGCTGCGGTTTCGTTCAGTTTGTGCACCGCCATGCTGCTGAGATGGCCATCAACCAGATGCAGGGCTACCCTATCGGCAACTCGCGCGTGCGCCTGTCCTGGGGTCGCTCCCAGAACAACTCGGGCGTCGGCACCCCCTACCGCCCTGCCCCTCCGCCGCCGCACTACCCCGTTCACGGCGCTGTTCCTGGTGGTGTTAGCCCCTACGGCCCGGGCGGCCCGTTCGGTGGTAACACGCACCCTGGCCCCCAGGGCCCTCCCCCGACCGGTGTATAGGTGTGTACCGTTTTTGCGACTTTTGTACGGTGGCACACACCGAACTAACTGTGACCAGATAAATCACTTGCGAAAGATGTTCTGTTTTCTTTTTTCCTATCGTCGCGCAATGCTTTCGTCATCGTGTTGGCGTTTGGTTGATGTAAAAGGCGTCAAGGTTGCAGAACGAAAAAGCATAGCTGGACGCCTTTTGCTGCTCTGATTGTGTTTCTCGTTTCATAAGGGTTTCCCTTTCTTCTTTTCTTTTTGTTTTTGTTCTGGCGTCCCCTATTTACGACCGCGACAGTTCGTTTACGACACGTAGCGGGCTACTTGGAACGTTGGGGTGGGCGGGGGCAGAAAAAGAAAGCAGAAAAAGATGACGACTCTTTATGAAAGGCAGGGTTTCTCTCTCCATCACGCTCATTTCTTGTTTTTTTTTTTTTTTCCTCAGTTGTTTTTTCCTTGCCTCTTTGCCTGTTTCTTTCACTTTCTTTTCTGCGCTTCCACTGGCAGTCCGTGGAACAGGACCATAGAGACGTTTTATGGAATTTCCGTTCTTTTTTCAATCTTTGCGTTTTCTTTCGTGCGTGTCGCTTCCATTTTCGCGCAGCAAACGCAATTTCTGGAGCAGCTTCTCCATCCGCTCATCGTCCTGTACCGTTGTTATGATGCCACGATGATTTTTTCCGACCCATGGTTTCTTCTGTTTTACCTGGAAACCATTACGCCACTCATTTTTCACTGCGCATCCACGCCCAGGCTGGCTCCAGGTTTCTTTTGTTTTGTTTGTATGATCTACTGGTCCTTTTTGCACAGCCCCATAGGCCGACGATACTGCAATAGATTCTTTCAATTTAAAAGGCGGTTCTTTATCGGTTGACTTCTTGGTGGAGTTGCTGGTTCCTCGTAACCATCAAGCTCTCGATATCTTGATCCTACTCGGGTGTGTTGCCACATCTCGGCTGTTGATTTAAAAAGGTAATATAGATATAGATAGTGTGAAATTTGCTATATGCCGTGATGATATTCAAAATCGTAAACAAGAAACGCCCCTTCCCATCACAAGTACTCGTACTGTAGCCACCCATATGAAATAACACAAAACATAAATCAGTAGCGATATATATATGCCCCCCAGGACACCGCGATGCAAACCAACTGGTAACGAAATGCGTGACGAAACAAAAGGAACGCAGGATGCAGAGTCTTTCAGAGGCAGCAAGTTGTCCCCCCAGATTCCCCCCAGATGAACAATGCATAGACTGATAACGGGCATCACGTCTTCTGTTTTCGTCGGCGTCTTTCTGCCGGCTCCGTCGCCACATTCAGGCCCTGGATGGCGGCCATCAGCCGCTCGAGCTCCGAGTTCAGGTTCAAGACCGTTTCGCCGACCACGCCTGCCGTCTCTTGGAGGTGGCCGTCGGCCTCAGCGACAGTGTCTTTCAGTTTCTTCTTCTCTGCAGCGGCACTGCGCAGCCTCTTGTCTTGCAGCTCAATCTTCGATTCAGCCTCGAATAGCTGGATAAGCAAAGCTGTACACTCCTTGCTTTTTTTCTCCAGGCGGGCGGCGTCCTCCTGGGCACGCTTCTCCAAGTCGTCGATTTGTTTTTGAGCCTGGTTCAGCGCAAGTTCACTCTGTGTCGCCACTATATTGGAAAGCTCGAGTGACCTCCGCTCCTGTTTCAGTTCGCGCTCCAGCTCTTCCACTCGCAAAGCTTGTTCCGCCAGCTTCTCGCGAAGTGGCTCGTAGGATTTTATTTGAGTGCTGAGAAACCGTATGTTTTCGTTTGCTTCTTCCAGCTTTGTAGTGAGGTCATGTTTGTCGGTGCGGAGATCTTCCAGATTGTCGTTGGCTTCTTTCAAGTCTGCGTGCAGTTGTTCTACATTCGCTTCGAATCTGGCAAGCGATTGCCGCGTTTCTTCATGGCGGCTCATTTCGAAAGCCAGTGCGTCAGCATCGGGGTCCCTCCTGGACCCAGATACAGCCGACGCAGTTCCGTTGCTCATGGCGCTTTGGTTCGCAGCGTCTCTGCTGCGCTGGGGCGTGTCGTTCTCAGGCCGAGCGGCTGCAGGAACTGCCTCGCGAGTGACTGGAAGTGGCGACCGCTTCAGCAGGGTGAGTGTTTCCTGTATTTCGTTTATTATGGGAGACCCTGGTGTGTCTGGCTGTATCCTATGCCTGAGCAAGGTAAGAGTGGACTGGATGGCGTGGAGAGAGGTAGTCTCCGGCGTGGGTGACTGTGCCAAGTCCCGGAGCAGGGTACGGGTGGCCTCGGATTCGCTGCGTGCATCCGACTCAGGCGAGTCTGAGTGGACGTTCTCCTTGAGAAGAACAAGAGTCGCCTCAACCTGGTTAAGGGAAGACAAATCGAGCGCACCCGTTTGTGCCAGTCGCCGAAGCTGGAAAAGACAAGATTGGAGCCTGTTGGCTGTATCAAACTTAGCTGCCTTGGAGTCCGCCTTGGAGTCCGCCGTCTGCTCGCGTGCGGGCGCTTCGTATGTCCTCGTATCGTGGGCCGACAATAAATTTCTCGCCGGCAGTAATTTACTCGGAGGACTTTGCAACTGTGTCCCCCTGCTGAGTAGGAGGCTCATGATGGAAGACGGGCCTCAGGTCAATCACAAGTTATAGATCGCTTGACTGGGAGGATCGAGTTGACTGCCGTGAACTTGTCAGAAGAGACGGTCGAATACTTGTCACCGGATGCCCTTTTGTCCGCATCGTAATCAACCACGACATCTGTTTGTATCCGACATACCAGTGGTGTTCCGTGGATGGCCAACACCCTATGGGCGCTCGCTTGGTTCCGCAAATATTGTGTAGATGGCCAGCTGCCTCGTTGGTTGCAGAAACGAAAAGAAGAAGAGCAACGCGGGGGAGGGCGCCTAATTGCGCACTCAAGCCATACTGCGTGAACAGGGGTGGTGCGGCTGGGGGTCTGCTTCGCCGCATGAGTGGACCGTGATGGGTCGGTCGACCAATGGGAGATGACTGCGCGCGGCTGCGGCATACACCCAACAGACCGAGGATCGGGCCGTCGGTGCAAATGCAATGGCGGACAAAGAGATTGTCGATCTTGGTCCACGACCAACAGACGAACCGGGGTCATGCGGCTCATCAACACGAAGACCGGCGAGCTAAAGGAGCATTCTGTCAACACCCCCCCCTATGCGATTCTGTCGCATACATGGGGCGATGATGAGGTTGGCTTCGATGACTGGGGCAAGCGGAAATGGAGCGAGCTAGACGAGGCCCGAAAGAAAAAAGGGTTTCGCAAGATCGAGCTGGCATGCAAGCAGGCGGCTGAGGACGAGCTCGACCATGCGTGGGTAGACACAAACTGCATCGACAAAGCAAGCAGCTCGGAGCTGTCTGAAGCCATCAACTCCATGTTTGCGTGGTACCGGGATGCCCAGGTTTGCTATGTGTTTCTGAAAGATGTCAGCGTGCCAGAAAGCCTTCAGGAGGAGCAGGCCAAGAAGCCTCCAGAGTCAAGGAAATACATCGACCACCCGGCCGTCAGAAAGGCCTTCCAAGAAAGCCTGTGGTTTCGGCGAGGCTGGACGCTCCAAGAGCTTCTCGCGCCGGCCAAGGTCGTCTTCTACTCCTTTGAGTGGCTGCCTCTTGGGACGAAGGACGACAACAAGCGGCTCATCAATAGCGTGACCGGCATCGACTATGATTACCTGACACAGCCGAACCGCATCTACACGGCAACGATAGCTCGACGTATGTCCTGGGCCGCGCGACGCAAGACGACGCGCATCGAGGACACAGCGTACTGCCTTCTGGGTATCTTCGGTATCCACATGGCCCTGCTGTACGGCGAGCGGCATCGCGCCTTTCTGCGGCTGCAAGAGGAGATCATCCGCGTGTCGAACGACCAGACCATCTTCTGCTGGCAAGGAAGCACAACTGGCAACCACAACAGCCAGACCGTCCGGCACTTGCATAACGACCCGGAGCTGTATGGAAACAACTCCGTAGACGCCATCCATCTGGACAAATACCGCCGCAGCGAGCTGGAGAACTGGACGAGCATTCTGGCGCCGCATCCAAGCGTCTTCCGCAGCTCATCGTTGTATCTTCCCGGGCCCAGCAGCACCAATGCCGGCGCCGTCTCCGCTGACGAAGACGACGCGCCCTTGTCCGAACCACGGCATGCGCAGCTCAGTCCGTACTCCATCACCAACTTTGGACTGAGCATTGCACTGCCGCTGCTGTACACGGCCAGAGGCGCGTGCGTGGTGCTGGACGCGGTGTACCGCAAGTCGTCCAAGGCACCACTGGAGCGGGTTGTGGTAGCGCTGCATCGCCTCGAGAGCGGCCACTATGTGCGGCTGTCGCCGCGGCTGATTGTGACCGAGATTCCGGCGCCCCTGCTGAGGGCGCGGACGCAGCTCTTCATCGATTGCCGCAACACGCAGGCGAGCAACGCCATGTTCCTGCTGAGCCAGCGGAACAACGGCCGCCCCCTCAACCTGGATATCGTGGGCAACAACCCGGTCGCGTTTCTGACGTTTAGCAAACCACTCGAGCTGGGCACCACCGCCCTCGCCTCCGCCGGTATGGAGTTCAACTCCTTCCAGAGCGTCATCGAGGTCAGCGACTACCGACCCGGGACCCGGGGCGCCGTCGTTCTGGAGATCAACAAACCCACTCTCAGCCCCATCTACCTTCTTGTCGCCGGCCGGTCTAGCCCGCGCGGCCACGACACATCGGACGATCCTGCCACGACCCCATCCATCCCCCGCCTGGGCGGCGGTCCCGGCGTGAACATGAACTGGCTCATGGAAATGTTCCAGATGGACGGCGACGTGAGCAGGATGCCAGGCTGGGCCGCGCGCGCCCTGCGGCCCGTCCTGGACCAGGTGCCGGAGCACCACTTTGGGTCCTGGTGGAAGACACTCGGCATCCAGAATGTGCTGTCCTGGCGCGTGTCCCAACGGGGCGCGTTGTTTCTGCACTTGGAGATCAACAAGCTGAAGACGCGGACTGCAGACTTGGCGCAGCAACCAGAGGAGGACTTGGGGCGCTTCTCTCACCTGCAAAAAAAGCACCTAGACGGGATGCCGCCCATGGGGGGCTTGTACTTTCACGTCGTTTCTCCGCCAAAAGCTGGATATCCCGAGTCGTCGATGAATGGTGATAAATGACGATATTTTCGATGCTTGGAGAAGCACATTTCAGAGGGAAGGGTGCTTTTGATTCTGGGAAGAGCTCACGTCAGAAGGAGTAAGAGGAACCCATCAGCGCCTGCCGTTTTCAATCGTTACACGGCGCTGTCTTGGATGTCTCTTTGGGGAAAGAGCGTTTCGGCTGCGGCCACCCTGCTCGAGGGAGGAACGAGTCACATGGTTTATAATGTGTGTCTTGATATTTATGGATGTCTCCCGGCTGACGACAAATGAAGACAATGACGCTTATATGTGGAATCAATCACCATTGTCCGTCTCATAGCCATATTCCCCACGAGCTGCGCTTGGCCACATCGGATTACCTGGAGGCACCTAGGCACCAGGCTGGCGTCTCCTGGCGGCGCCTGTTCGCTGTCGCTTCCGGGGACCAGAAGGAGCATACGAGTATTGCGGCATAGCAGCAGCCTGCAGCGTGGCCATATCAGGGCGTATGGCGATGTCTTCGGTCACAACCTCGTGCTCCGAGAAGGCCCCGATCTGCCGCCGACTCAGCGGTGTGGTTGATGGGCCGCCCGCTCCACTAAACACCCACCGGGCGTTGGGTATGTAGGACGGCTGCTCTGTTGGCTGTGGTGCCTCGCCGGCATCTGCAAAGGCATCCAGGTCCAGCAGGTCCCACATATCGTCCGGATCTTGGTCGGGCTGTGTGGATGGCAGTGGCGCCTCGCTGAACTCTGTGGAAAGTGGCCCATTCCATATGAAGCCACCTTGGTCCGGCACGTTTTCGAGAGCATCCGAGAAAGCAGGAGTAGTGAGAGCTGGGAGAATAGAACTCGTCACAGCATCTGGGGCGAGGGAACCAGATGTAGAGAGAGACGGCTCTTCCTGAACCCGCGTCGTAGAATCCGATTCATTCGGTCTTGCGCTCTGGCTGCCTCTTCGTCGTTTCCTCGACTTTCGTGCTTTGGCCCGCGGGGCTGGCCGTGCAGCCCTATTTTGAGTCGTTTTGGGCAAGGCGTCCTCAACAGCAGCTGGCCCTGCGGCGGTGGGCGTGGCATTCTTTGGTGATTCCGCTGGGTCCGGGCTGACAGACGTTGCCAGAGAAGAAAAGGCAGTGTCCGGCAAATGGGGCGACGACAAAGGTGACAAGCCCGAAATGGATGGAGAGGCACCACACACTATAGTGGACAAGGCCGGCGAGCCACCGCATACTATAGTAGACAAGGCCGGCGAGACAGGAGCCGTCTGGATCTGGATGTCAGTCGATCTTGCGGCACGTCCAGCCCCAGGGCCTGCCAACGTCAAATGGCCATTACGCACCAAGCTGTCACCATTTTGCTCCAACATCTGGTTCGGACGCAGAGCGTGCTGCTCGCTAGCCAGCTCTTCTTGGCCATGTTGGCTCTCGGGTCTCAGCTCCTGCAGCACCTCGGAGGGTTTGTCGTGATCACCGTCCTGGACGGCCTCCCCGTCCGGGGTGCCTCGTGGTGGCAGAGTGCTCGCTTTCATGGAGACGGTACTAGAGCTGGTGCCCGTGTCTTCCAAAGAGCTCAGCTGGAGACGTTCGACCTTGTTGGCGATGATAGACGAACGCCCGACTATCGCATCGAGCTGCCGTGAGAGAGCTCCGTGCGGTTTGATGGCATATAAGTAAGCAAATATACTATTGCGTTGAAGGGAATGATGAAGGGGATGAAGAAAGAGAAGACATCGACGTGTATACTGTGGTGAGAGTGACGATGGTTTTCAGGTAATGAAGGCCGAAGAGCAGTCCAAACGTCATCTGTAGCGGCGAAGCATGGTCGCTCCTTCTCTTTTTGGATAATCTGATCATTTCTGTTTGTTCTTTCCTTGAAAGCCTTCTCTAGTGAAGAGCAAACAGAGAGGTCAGATCAGATCGATGGAAGAAAGTCCAAGTAAGAAAACAGTTGTATTTTCATTGAACTTCTACAAAAACAAAGCAGACCAAAAACGACGTACCACTCACTTACAGCGATACTGTGGTCCAAACAATGCCATTGACCATGATAAAACAAAGCGAACCATAACAAAACAAAACACAACATACAGGCGAACACGGGGAATCCAACAGCAGAAAGAACAGACGACGTGGGAGATGGGCAGAAAGGCAGACGAAAAAGCAACGCAATAGAGGCAACAGCGGTCATCAAACCAGGCTGTCCAGCTGCCCGCCCTTTTGCACGCGCAGCGTGGCCGGCCAGCGCCGCGTCTGGCGCGGCGGGCCCGGCGCCATGTCGCTGGCGGGATAGAGCGGCGGCAGGCGGTGGCACGGCCGGCGGCCGACCAGCGGGTCGTCGCCCTCGTCTTCGTCGTCGTCGTCGTCGTCGTCGTCGTCGTCATCGTCGTCGTTGTTGTTGGCATTGTTCTCGTCGTCGTCGTCGTCGTCCGGATGGTGCTTACGGTCGTGGTGGTGCGCCCGCTCAAACGGCAGGGGTCCATGGCTGGGCACCTCTGTCGTTGTCGTTGTCGTCGTCGTCGTCGCCGTCGTCGCCGTGGTGGGCGCCACTGTGGTTTTTGTCGACGACAACGGCGAAGGCGGCGACGCACGCGCGGCGTCTGGCGTGGCCGCACCCAGCTGGCGCTGGCGCTGGCGCTGCTGGCGCTGCTGGCGGCGGCGCTGCTGCTGCCCCTCGTGGGCCAGGACGTGGCTGGGCAGGCGGCCGCGGCCGGCGAGCCCGCTGCCGGCGTCGACGCGGGCGCCGATGCCGAGGCGGCGCAGCCAGCGCCACTGGTAGTACACGCGGTCGGCCTCGTCGCGCAGCAGCTTCCAGCTGGTGGTGAAGTAGATGACGGCGTTCCACACGCCCTGCAGCGGCAGCACGGCGGCGCTCGCAATGTTGAGCCCGTAGCTGCTGCGCGCCGGGTACACCAGCGTGTACACGCGGTTGATCGAGCTCGGCGTCCACGTCACCAGCACCGAGATGGCAAACACAAACGACGTGCGCAGGTACGCCAGCTTGACCGGGTCCATGTGCTGCAGCCGGCTGACGAACCGCTCGCCCGCCCGCCGCACGCGCCCGGGCAGCGTCGGCGTGTCCGTCTGGGCCGCCGACGTCTGCTGCGCCGCCGCCGCCAGCGTCTTCTTGGTGTGCCGCCGCGAGCGCGGGGGCTTGGTGCGTTTCTCGACCTGCACCTTTTGGCTCTGCGGCGGTAGCGCCCCGGCTTTGTCTCTGCTGTCCTGCGTGCCGGGCGGCGACGGCGACGACGTGTTGGCCGTCACGGTGGTCGTCGAGGCCATCTGGTATCCGCCCGAGCTGCCGGAGCCGCTGCTGCCGGTGCCGTGGATGGCCGACGACGGCGACGTGAAGAGGCCGAGCTCGGTGTCGGCGCCGAAGGGGGCCAGGTCGGCGATGGCCGTGTTGGTCGTCACGTGCGGGAACGGGTCGTCGATCCACGGACACGGGCCCGGGTTCCCGAAGCCAGGGGGCGTCATGGGCGGCGTCCGGTCGTGGGCGGGCGGGTGGTCGCAGGGGTCGCTGGTGATCTGCACCTCGGTGGTGACGGTGCCGTAGAAACCGGGCTGGTGGTCAGCGGGGGGGGAGAAACGACGTCTTCCGCGGATCGCTTACCTCGCTGGGCGCCTCCTTGGCCTGGTTGCTGAGGGTGAGGTTGCGCAGCTGGTTGCGCTGGTGGAAGACGTGGTAGCCGACGGCAAAGTAGATGACGGCAGAGAAAAAGATGCAGATCCAGATGGGCATGTAGTAGGTGAAGATGCGCAGGGAGTTCCATTGGTCATCGATCCAGCACCAGAGCTGGGGAGTTAGGAGGAATGCCCGTGATGAAATAAAAATCAAAGAAAAAGAAGGAAAAAAAAAACCCACCGTGGCATCGCCGTAGACCGGCCCCTTGGTCGCCGACTGGACATACAAGCAGACGACGGCCGGGATCAGCGGCAGGCCGAAGCAGACGAGGCAGTACACCCATAGGTAGCGACGGAAGGCAGTCGGGTTGGCAGAGCAGAAGAAGACGAGGAAGACGTTGAAGGCCATGGCGAACGACCACCACGGGTCGGACTGCATAAAGCTGGGGGGGGGGTCAGTCAGCATCGAATACAACAAAGAAGAAGAAAGAGAGAAAAGGATCGTTCCTACAGCTCCAGAAGAAAGGCCTGCGCGCGGCACAGCGAGCTGTCGCTGCCCTGGGCGATGCCGGACAGGCCGATGAGGCTGGCGGTGCTGGCGCCGATGTTGGCAATGGACGCGAACAGGATAAAGGTGTTGGGCACGGTGCGCATGCGCGGCAGCAGGGCAAAGGTGATGAGGATGAGCAGGACGCCGAGCAGCGACAGCGAGGCGCCGGCGCGCTCGATGGCGACGACTATGGCGGCCTGGTCTCCCGTGAGCTGCATGCTGGGCGCGGCATTGTCGGGCATGGCCTGTGCGGCGAGACAGAGGGGGAAGGGAGAGAGAAGGAGAAGGCCGATGAAGGAGGAAGAAAGGGTAGACGACAACGACGAGGACCCGAGAGGTGTCGCGCGTGGTGACGGGGTGACGGGGGGGGGGGCGGCAGGGTGGCGGACGGGGACAAGGGAACGGGCACGGCGCATGGATTCAACGAAAAAGAGGAAACAAACACGATTGCGTGCACAAACAAAGAGAGCGAAGAAACAGAACAAACAAACAAACCATAAAAAATAAAGGGAATAGAGACGGCCAGACAAGAGCGGCTGGGGGGCGAGGATGCTGGTTTTCTGTGCACCCGAGCAAGCCTCCCTCACCCCCCTTCCCCCTTTCCCCTGGCCAGGTGTGTGTCTCTCTGCAGAGGGCCGTCGCGCGACGGGAAGAGAGAAGCCAGCAGCAGCAGTGACCAAGGGCGCCGTCGTACGCAGTGCTACAGAGGACAGGAAAAGGGGGCAGAGAGGGGGGAGGGGGGGGGAGGGAAGGAGCGGTGGGCAGCGACGGCAGCAGAGACGGCTGTCTTTCCCCTGGGGAAGGCGAAGGTGGGAAAGCGGCCGTCAGGCGGTCGCACAGACAGAGACGGGGTGCGGTGGCCCGTCTGCGGGAGCAGACACTACTTACGAAAGCGCTACAGCAAGGCATCGAACCTGTGTACGTTGTGAAGACAGACGATGCACGAAACCGATCGGCAGCGCTTCCCCACACGGACCGTCCCCAGAGCCACCAACAGAGAACAGACGACCGGTGGGCGGCGATGACGGCCATGGTGGTGGCTGTGGGAGGGCTGGGCGGCACCGTTTGTTTGGGGAGGCAAACGCAGCCTGTTTGGAGGCAGGGGGGCGGTTGGCGGGAGGGACACACAAAAGACGGAATCCGTACGGAGTGGTATGTACTGGCAAAGACGACGCAGAAGAAAAAAAGGATCTTGGCCAGCACGAGGCCCGCGAGACAGCGTGCGGCTGGCCGGGGCTGGTCGGGGCTGGGCCCGGACCGGGGGCTGCAGGGACGACGGATACGAGACAAGAGAGCGCGACGGCCATGGTACCAGTGGCTGACGGCGGTCGTGGTGAACGGGGTGGCGGACTCTCTCTTGTTCATGGGGGGTGCTCATGAGCAAAGAACCCTACGCAAGAACACCCAAGAGAACAACCAGATCACCCTCCTGGCCTCTTGGCCACCGCCTGTCGTGCAACCCGGCCGCCCACACGACGAAAAGGCGGTTTCATGCAAGGAAGGGGGAGCACAAGACGGTCGCACCGGCCAAGGGGGGGCGCTCTCTTGTTCGTTTGATTTATTGGATTCTTTATTTTTTTCATTTTCTGACGGAGAAACGTCGTCCCGGATAGGTGCATTGTCTGAAAGGCGACGGCCGGCTGGTGTGACGGGCGCCTTTCGCCGAGCGGCAGGCGGCGGTCTTGTCTGTCGAACGACGATGACGACTCGGGCGGAGGAGCCAGGAAAGAAAAAGAGTCGTAGGGGTAGGAGACAAACGCCAAGACAGCCCCGGCTGTGCTGGTGGCCCTCCTTGTCCCGCGTGCAACCAAGGTCAGCTGCTGGTCGGAGTGTCTTGTCCGTCGGTCGTTTGTCTTTATTGTCTTTCGGCGTTGTTGTCCGTCCGTTGTCTTTCCGTGTTTTTTTCCCTTCTCCTCATAGACCGTCACGCGCAACGCTCTGTCTGTCTTCGCCTGTCAGCGTTTCAGATGCAAGTGTCCGCGTGTCTGTGTCGGGCTGTCTACGTCTGTGTCTGTCTGTGTCTGCATCCATCTATCCGTCTGTGTCTGCGATCTCTCCGTCGTATCGCTGCCGTGTTCGTGTTCGGTCGTCGCCGTGTTTTTTTCGAGCATCGATCTCCTTGTTTTCTTATTGTTTATTTCAATTTCTTTTCATTCATTTTTATTTTTTATTTTATTTTCTTGTTGTCGTAATCTACCTCCTCTATTCTCACCTCCTCGAAATACGAAACCCAATCAATCAAACGAAAAGACTGCAGACCGCCGCCCGGCGCCGGAACCACAGTGCGCCGCCTGCGCCTGTGACTGGCATCGGCGCGCCAGCCCCTGCGGCTTCCCGTCCTCGGCCTCCGTCGCCCGCACACCGCCTGTTCAGCGTGCCCACCGACCAACCGCACTGCCGTTCCTACCTGCCGTGCCACCACGCTGTCGGAAAGGGCAAAATGAAAAGGGAGAACAACCACGACTAAACGGAACGACGGGACGCCGAGGAACACAGAATGCTTCTTGGCAGGTGACGGTGCGACACGCGCTTGCATGAGAGGTATGAGGTATCCTGCTGGTTCTATCTGGGAACAGAAAGCGAAATAGACAAAAATCAAAATCAAAAATCAAAATAAAATAATCAAATCAAAATCAACGAAAAGCAACGGCTGAAAAACGAAAACCACGCAATCCAGCCCAGCAGCCAACGTCGGAATCGTAAATCGTGCAGCCCCGTTTTCTTCTTCCTCCCTCTACCCATCCTTCCCGTTGTCCGTGCACCCCCCCTGTCCTTTCTGTCTTCCCTGTCTATGTCGTGTATAGAAAATCCGGCCGCCGGTCGCCCAGCATGTCAATCTCCTGGGGGCTGAGCCCGGCGATCCAGTGGTCGCGGTCGCCACGGCGGCGGGCCGCGTTCTCGCGCCGCAGCAGCACCGTCATCAGCACCGACCCGCCCAGCAGAAAGAGCGTCATGTACGCCAGGATCACCCCGTGCCCGACGTAGTAGCGCGGCGCCTTGAAGAAAATGTTCGACGACACAATGCCGTTCAGGTTGCCCCAGCCGATCACAAACCCGAGCACAATCCCGCGCTTGTACACGCCCTCCACGTTGTTCGCCATCCAGCTGATCGTGTTGGCAATGCACGGGTAGATTCCCAGCGCCGCCAGAAACGTCCCCGCATACTGCACTGCCGGCCGGTCCGTGCCGATCAGCATGCTGAACCCGACAATCCCCAGCAGCGACACGCCAATGTTGCAGAGCCCGCGCGCGTGCGTGCGGTCTGCCACGTAGCCGATCACAATCGTCAGGATCGCCGCCGCCGCGTACGGCGGCACCGACATCAGCTGGCTGTGCACCACCGACCCGCCCCAGCCCAGGTTCTTGACAATCGACGGCAAGAATAGGGAAAACGCGTACAGCGGCATGTCGCAGCCCATGTAGATCACCATGCCCAGCCACATCTTCCAGTCGCGGAGCGCCGCCCAGAAGTACGCCATGCGGAAGTTCTCGTGCTCCGCCGACGATTGCTGGTCCAGCTTGAGCCGGCGGATGACGCGTGCCCGGTCAACGTCGGACAGGAAGCGCGCATCGTCGGGGAAGTCGTGCACGAAAAAAAAGGACATGATGCCCAGCACAACCGTCAGGATGCCTTCGAGAATGAAAATCCAGGCCCACCCAGGGTACCCGCGCTTGCCTTCCATGCGGCTGATGGCAGCAGCAAGAAGCCCGCCGAACGAGCCGGACACGGCAGCGGCCGAGAAAAAGATGGCCTTTTTGTTAGGAAAAGGCGAGAACTTTGGTAAGAAGAGAGAAGAGACTCACAGCGCGGATGCCCAGCTCGGACCGCTTGTAGTAGCATGAGAGATAGTAGTTGATGCCCGGGAAGAGACCGGCCTCGCAGAGGCCGAGGAACCAGCGAGCGGCCAGAAGCCCCGAGTAGTTCTTGACAAAACCCATGCCGAGCATGGACAGGCCCCAGCCGATGCTGTGGAGGTGGTCAGCACGTGCGTGACATACAGGGGGACAGCTCAAGACGGTATCACGTACATGATCGAAGGAATGAACACCGACGGCCGCATGCGCTTGAGCAGGACGTTGGTCAGGGGCTCAAAGACCGAGTAGGAGATGAAGAAAATGGTCAACGTCATGTTGTACTGGTGGGTTGAGAGGCCGAGGTCTATGTCGAGGCGGGAAATCTTGGCATTGCCAATGTTGGTGCGGTCGAGAAAGGCCATCAGGTACAGGAGGGAGAGCTGGCAGTCAGCGAGCAGGAAACCGAAAAGGCCAGACACGCGCTTCGACGTACCCATGGAATCAAGATAAGATCCAGGCGAAGCACCAGCTTGCGGTCCTACACGAGAGTCAGCAAGCAGTCCGACACAAACGCGCTCGCCAAGGGCGGCCAACGCACAATGGCATCTCTCTCGGCCTGGCTAAGATGGGCATCGGGGTCCGGCGGCAGGTCGTGCGGGTTCGGCACGTGCTGCAGACTGCCCGGCGGGCCTTTTTCGTCGTCGCTCATGACGGGTATGGGAGAGAGATGGGAGAGGGACGGGGAAAAGAGAAGGGGGGGAAGGGGGGGCCCAAGTGAATGGAGCAAACAGAGGTCGTGATGTCTTGCTGCTGTTTTGTTTTGTTTTTCCTTTGTTCAATGTTGGAAATGTGGACACCGACAAAAGTGAGGAGGAGAGGGGGAGGGGTCCTTAATGAGGGGAGGCAAGAACGATCGGCTCCGGGCTCCGGAACAGAAGGAAAGGAAGGAAAGCTCAGCTGGGCGGCTCCTTCCTGCTTTGGTCGGGGCAAGGGAAACGACTTGTGACGTGAATGTGACCCGTGTAAGTCCCCCAGTTGTCGGAAGTGGGGCGGCCGGAGGTCGGGGCGGAAAAGAAAGGCCCGAAGAGGCAGTGAGCAAGGACGAAAACAAAGAGCAGGCAAGCCACCTAGCAGGGGAGATGCGGGGAGAGCGCGCAAAGACTAAGACCAAAGGGATGTAGGGGCGGAGCAATGCCGGTGGGCAGATGCGGAGAAGTGGAAATCCGTGGGGAAGGGGGAGGAGGCGAAGAGGAGGACGACAAAGCAGAAGAGAAAAGAGAAAAGAAGAAGAGGAAGAGGAAGAAAAGGAGCTGAAAAGAATGAAAGCAGGTCAACCTCCAGGAGCAGGCTTTTCGCTCTCTCTCGTCCCCGTCTGACAGACGGCCGCCACACCCAGACAGCCAGGACAAGGGTGCGTGTCCGGCCGGAGGGTGGTATTCTGCAAAAAGAGGGAACGATGGATCCCGCACACCGCTGCTGTCGTATCGAGAGTGTCCCGTGCCCCCCCAATGGGCGTTCTTGGAGCAACGTGCTTGACACGGGCGGAGGCTAGGGTGGGACGGCGGGTGGCGTGGCCAGGGGAGGAGAACACGCAGGGAGGGAGACAGAAAGAAAAGGACCAGAGCGTGCAGGTGGGGCAGCCGGCTGTGGTGGAAGGGAAGAGAGAAGAGGGAGCGAACAGGAAGAGGAGGATGGGAAAGCTGCAGACGCCCAGTCCCGGGACAGCGGCGCGTTTGGAGGTTGGTTGGGAAAGAAGGCGTTCTGTGGCGTGGAAGAGGCGTGCTGTTCTTTCTGTTCCCGGCGTGAGGGTGTATTGTGCAATCTCTGCTATCTCGTGTTGAACTATTGGCGTGGGATCCCGTCGTTCTTGTATGACATCAGAGCTTCGAGTACGAGGGGACGGGGGACGGGGGACGGGGGGG
>LZPB01000106.1:2252-16120 GCA_001676865.1 Ceratocystiopsis minuta | reverse complement strand
GGGGGGGGGGGGGGGGGATGGGAGAGAAGATATGCCAAAAGTATGCCGACCAGACCCTGCTCAGCAAAACGTACGGAACGATTGGCCCGGAGCAGAGAGAAAGAGAGGGGCAGACACGGCAAGCAAGGCAGGTAGCCGGACGGCAGAAGAGAGCGCGGCCGCACAGAGGGCGCACAGAGGTGACAAGACGGACGGGGGGGGGGGGCCGCGGGCGGAGGAACGAGTCGCGTTGGGGCAACGCAGCCAGCGTAGTTTGTGCGCTGACCGGTCGCTGTCTCGACCGTCATCGTTGTCGTGGAGCCCTGGGCGGCAGGTCTCAGACAGGCGTGCGCTGGGCACGGCAGACGGACGATCTTTGAAGTGATATGGAGAGTCAAGTGTGCTGGGTTGGCCAATGGTCCTGATTCGAGTCTATGGTCTTTTTTTTCTCCTTTTTTTTCCGTTCCCTTTCTCCACGCCTACTTTCTTTTCTATTTTTGTCCACTCGTCCTCTTCCTTTCTCTGCTCTTTCTCTTCTTTCTCCCTCGTCACACAACACGGAAAGATACAGGAAGATCCCTGGAAGCCACGAGGTGGAAATGAACATGGAAATAACCATGCAAGAGCCAGGGTCGGCGCGGGCGCTCAGCCGACACAATGGAGAACAAAAGTCTACGAGAATACCAGGCCAGACCCCTGCTCCCTGTCTTGGCCGCAGCCACAGAACGTGGAGTCTCATGTTGTGGAAGGGAGCAGCAGAGCAGCCCGCAGCAGGGAAAACTTCTCAAGTCCTTCTGTGCCATAACACACGATTCATCTGCCAGATGGGCACGCCGTCACGAGGAGCGATCTGTCTTGTTTCAGGGACGCGTGCGTGGCGTGCCGACGATGCTCTGGTCTGGAGATGTCGAGAGCAGACCTTCTGTCATGAGTGTCGAGGAGAAAGAAGAAGATCAATCGAATGAGATCAATCCAATTGCTTCTGCGTTCTCTTGCCTCTACCTCGACATCTCCCCGATGCACCCGAATCCAACGCATTCTCATCAGAGACATTCCATCTCTGCCGTACTGTCGTTGTGTTGTCTTGTCTTTCTGCTTGCAAAACCTCTGTTCACGCCGTGTCACCAGCAGACGCGCTGTGTGCGGCTCTTTTGGCGCAGCGGACGTCACGGGGTTTAGAGGGGCCGTCCGCCGGCCCAACGGCAACGGCTTCCCCATCGCTCCTGCAGCGCTCGACCACGCGTTCCGAGCGCCCGCCGCTCCTTCCTCGCGCGACGAGAACAGCCACGTGTTCTAGACGGCAGCGAAACGAACTCCCAAGTTGTCCAATTGCCGACCATGGCGCCCACCAAGAAAACCGTCTGCATCGTCGGTAAGCACAACAGACCCCCGCCAGCACGCCCTCCTCTCTGACCTTTTTTCCCCCAGGCGCCGGCCCGTCCGGCCTGGTCGCCGCCAAGACGCTGCTGCACAGCCCGCACGCCCGCGGCCGCTTCCACGTGACCGTCTTCGAGAGCCAGCCCCGGCTCGGCGGGCTGTGGCCGAGCCGGCCGGACGACGGCGGCGGCCTGCTGCACCCGCACATGCTGGCCAACCAGAGCCGCCACACCATGCAGTTCAGCGGCATGCCGTGGGCCGGCGTGGACACGGAGGCGGCCGCGGCCGCCGGCCAGCCCGGGCCCGCGCTGTTCCCCCGCGCGTGGCAGGTCGGCGCGTACCTGCAGCGGTACTACGACGCCTACTGCGCCGGCCGCGACGACGTCGCCGTGCGGCTGCGCTGCCGCGTCACGCGCGCCGAGCCGGTCGACGGCGGCCGCGGCGGCTGGCACGTCTGGACGCGGTCCACCGCCGCCGCCCAGCCCGGCGAGGAGGAGACCACCGGCCCGGAGACCGACGCCGGCATCTTCGACTATCTGCTCGTCGCCTCCGGCTACTTTGGCCGCCCCGTGGTGCCCGCCGGCGTGCAGACGACACCCGAGGCCAACATCCCCGTCATACACAGCAGCCAGTACCGCAGCCTGTCCACGCTCTTCCCATCCACCACCACCACCACCACCACCGCCACGACGCCCCCCCGGGCCGGCACCATTCTCGTCGTCGGTGGCCAGTTCTCGGGCGTCGACGTCGCCGCCACGATTGCCGACCACCTCTCTGCGGCAGCCAACGCGCCCCGCTCGTCCCCGGCGCCGGCAGCTGGCCACCCCGACCCGGACGCCTGCGTCGTGCACCACCTCATTCAGCGGCCTTTCTGGGTGCTTCCCCTGCAGACCTCGCCGCGGCCCGCCGGCCCTGCGCCGCCGCCCTTTCTGCCGCTCGACCTCACGTCCTACGACCTCAGCCGCCGCACTCCCGGCCCGCTGTCCGACACCCAGGGCCTCATCTCCGTCGACGTGGCCCGCCGCGTCCACGGCTTCATGGAGACGCTGCTCGGCTCGGACCAGGCCGACATCCACCCGGAGCTGGCCCACGCTGCGGGCGCCGCCGTGCGCGACGCCCCGGTCTACCTGGCCGTCAGCGACACATACGCGGAGCACGTGCGCGCCCGCCGCATCCGCCTGTCGCACGGACGGCTCGCCGGCATGGCCGACGGCCGCCCGGTGCTGTCGACAGATCCCTCGGCGGACGAGTCGTCGGCGCCCCCGCGCCCCGAGGACGTGGTCGCCGTCGTCCTCGCCACCGGCTTCGCCCCCGCCGACCACGCTCTCTCCTTCCTGCCGGACACCCTCCTCCGCGACGTGCTCGCCGTCCACCGCGCCGACACGCGCCAGACTGCCGCTCTCGCCTTCCACGCCACCCACCACCCGGACCTGCCCCACGTGGCCTTTGTCGGCTTCTACCGCTCACCGTACTGGGGCGTCATGGAGATGCAGGCCCGCCTGGCCACCGCCCTCTTCGTGTCGGACGCCACGGCCACCGACGCGCCACCCCCGGCTCCCGCCCCCTGGTACCCCGCCTCCATGCCGCTGTGGCCGCGCCTGGCGCCCGCCCTCGCCGCCGACCGCTCCGTGGCCCGCACGCTCGCTCTGCGCGCCGACCCCGCCCGCGCCGCCCAGTTTCCCATGGGCGACTACGCGTACCTGATGGACGCCTTCGCCCAGGCGCTGAGCCTGCCGCGGCAGCCGAACCCCGTGGACGTGGACGCGGCCGCATTCGGTGCCGGCCCCCCCGTCCTCGATGTCCTCACGCCGGCCGACTACGCGGCCGACGGGGACGTCGACAAAGCCGCCTCGCTGCGGTCTTTCTGTCAGGCCGACACCGCGGCCACGGTGCGGGCCGGTCTCTTCGACGGCCGCTTCGTCGCGCGCGCCGTCTTCCGCGCCCTGCAGGGCACGTGGCAGCTCGACCGCGCGCTGGTCAGCCGCCTGCCCAGCCACCCGAGCGGCCGCTTCCGCGGCACGGCCGCGTTCCGGCTGCGGGCCGCGACCGACCCCCCCGCCGACGCCGCCACCGCCGACGAGACCGCCCTCTCCGAGTACCTCTACGTCGAGGAGGGCATGTTCGCCGCCGACGGTGCCGCCGGCCTCACCTTCCCGGCCACGCGGCGCTACGTGTGGCGCTACGACGACGCCCGAGACCGCCTCAGCGTGTGGTTCGCCCGCACCGACGACGCCTCGCGCGCCGACTACCTGTTCCACGAGCTGGCCTTCCAGCCGTCCGAGAGCGGACGGCAACACGCCGCCGCCGCCACCGCCGCGCAGCCCTGGCAGGCCACCGCCGGCCACCTCTGCATCGACGACTTCTACGACGTGCACTACGACTTTTTCTTTTCCGGCGTGCACCTGCGCGAGTGGCGCCTGCGGTACGCCGTGCGCGGGCCCAAGAAGGACTACACGCTCGACGCCGTGTACCGGCGATGAGAGGACCGCTTCTATTCTTCGTCTGCCATCTATCAAATGCTTTGCCCGTGCCCATGTTGTCCTGTGCCTGCCGTAGCCAAACAGCTATGCAAAAGAAAAGGAGAGAAAGCAAAAGAAAATAAAAAACCCATGGATCGCTAGACAAAAAAAAAAAGGACGAACAAAAAAACGAGTCTCTCCTTCATCCCCACTGCACCAGCACTTTGCGGCCCTGCTTCTTCTTCTGGCCCTTGCCGCCGGAACCGCCGGCGTCCGCGCTCTCGCCCGGCGTCGGGCCTGCACTGTCGCCGGCCGCGCCCGCGCCGTCGCCGCCCCACGAGAACCCCGTGTCGCGGCCGCCCACGTCCCGCCGCACCGCCCCGCGCCCGTACCCAAAGAGCGTCGTCAGCGGCTTCGGCGCTGCCGGCAGGGCCGGGAACGCGTCGCTGCCGGGGGCCGCCGCCCCGCCGGGCGTGCCTGTCCGCGACGACGACGACGACGACGGGCCCCCGCCGCCGAGCCGCGACGCCAGAGACGGCGCCACGGACGACGCCGGCGCCGCACTGCGCCCCGACGACGCACCGCCCACCGCCGTCCACGACGCAGCGCCGCCGCCCGGCCCCGCTGCCGGCCCCGCCGCCTTCTTGCCGGCCCGCGCGCTCGGCAGCGCCGGGAACGCGGCCGACGACGCTGCCGGCGTGCCTGTCCCGCCGCCCCTAGCGGCGGCAACGGCTGCCGACAGCGACGCCGACGGCGCCGTCCATGTTGCGCCCGGCACCGGGCGGCCAGCCGGGCCCAGGCCGGAGCTGGCGCGCGTGGGCGCCGTCGCAGCCGACGCGCCGCTCCCTCCGGAAGCGCTGCGCGTGCTGTGCTTGAGTCGCAGAACGCGCGTGGACGACGTCGGCGCCGCCAAGGCCGCCGACCGGCCCACGGGCGACGCGGCCGCCGCCGCCGCCCAGCCGCTGTTGGCCGTCGTGGCGCCGTGCATGCCGCCGAGCGTCGGCAGCGACGGGTAGTCCTCGTACGGCACGGCCGCCGCCGCTGCGGCTGTCGCCGCTGCCCGGCGGTCCTGCAGCGCAGCCCGCAGCGCCTGGGCGCGGGCCGGATCCTCGAACAGGTCCGCCACCTCGCGCACCAGGCTCGCCACGGCCGTGTCGCTGGTCTCGGCGAACAGGGCCGACAGCGCGTCGATCAGCTGCGGCGCCGACGTCGTGCCGCCGCGGTACGACGAGATGTGGTCGCGGAAGGCCTGCACCTTGGTCGGGTTGCTGCCCAGCAGGTTCGAGGCGCGCTCAATCACCGCGCCGTGGCGCACCATACGCGCGCGGTCCTGCGGGGACAGGCTGGCCAGATCCACCGCGCCCAGGGCCGCCATCGGGTCGGCGGCTGGCGGCTGCGCGGAAGAAGAGGCGCCCCCGCGGCCGCCTCCCCGCGGCTGCTGCTGCTGCTGCTGCTGCTGCTGCCGCGCCGGACTCGCCGCAGGGGGCGGTGGTGGCGGGGCCGTCAGCTGGCTGCCAAACGTGCGGTTCGACACCGACTGCGCCGAGTGGATGGCCAGCTGGCGCTGGTACGCGATCTCGTCGCGCCGCATGTTCTGCGCAGATGCCTGGGCTGGCCCCAGCACGGGCACGTCGGCGTTCGGGTCGCGACCACGGGTCCGCCGGCCGCTGCCCTCGCCGCCGCCGCCACCGCCACCGCCACCGCCGCCACCGCCGCCTCCTCCTCCGCCACCCCCCCGGCGACCGCCGCCACTCCCGCTGCCGCCGCCGCCACCGCCGCCCTGGTACGCCGGGCGCAGGTGGTCAAACTCGGACATCCGGACGATCTGCACGTCGCGGCGCACGTCCTTGGACAGCGAGCTGCCGTGCTCGCTCAGCTGGTGGGCCTTGAGGTCGAGCTCGGACTCGAAGACGACAAACTTCTTCTCGAGACACTCGCGGTCGGCGCAGATAAAGTGGTCGCTATAAAAGTGCTTCTCCAGCTCGACGTAGTTGCGGAAGTAGTGCGGGTGGCGCGAGTCGTGGCGGTCGCAGATGAAGCAGCGCTCGTGCTTGTTGCGGCAGTGCTCGTACAGCTTGTCGTCGTCATAGAAACGCTCGCCGCAGAAGCCGCACAGCGGGTGGCCCTTGAAGCCGGTCTGGTCCGTCGCGCCGGGCCGGTCGTCGCCGTGCCGCATGTGCCGCTCCAGCGCCTTGTCCGTGAAGAGCTCGTGCTCGTGCGTAAAGACCTTCTTGTGCCGCGTGCACAGGTCGCACATCTTCTTATGGTGAACGGCGCGCACGTGGCGGTGCAGGTCCGGCCAGCCCAGGCCGGCGTAGTCACAGGACTCGTCCGGGCAGTTGTAACGCAGCAGAAGCACCGTGTCGCCGACGATCTCCTCGTTGGCGTAGCGGATGCCGATGTTGTCGTCCGTGCTGGTGATGTCGGCGTCCGTGTACGCCTCGTAGCGCTTCTCGGGGTCGTCCGTGAAGACCACGTAGGGGGCCGGTGTCTGTCAATTAGCTTGATGGTCCCTGGAAACAACAGAAGAAAGCAGAACCTACCCGGCAGTGTGGGCAGTCCTTCGTCCGGTACAGGGCCCGCATCCGCAGCGCGCAGAGATGGCACGTCAAGTGGTTGCAGGGTGCGATCGCGTGGTGGACCACCGGGTTCGCGCAGATGAAGCACACCTCGGCATCGTCGTCCTCGGTGCCGGCCGCCGCAGCCGCTGCAGCAGCCGCGGCGAGGGCAGCGGGATTGGGCCCGGCCGCAGCCGGCGTTGCTCGCTCTTGGCGGCCGTCTTTGCCCTCTCCCCGGCCGTCCCCGCCCCCGCCACGGTGTGCCCGTCCCCGGCCACCCCCGCCCCGTCGTCGTTGTCCGCCTTCGCCGGCATTGTGTTCCCCGGAACCGCTGGCCTGCGTCTCCCCGCCGCCTCGTCGGCCATTGCGGTCGCCGCCGCCTCCACGGCCCCGTCCGCCCCCGCGTCCACCGCCGTCTCTATTGCCGCGGGCTGGTCGTGCGCCGGCACCGCCGTCTCGTGCCGCGGGTGCTGCGGCGTCTCCTCCGTCACCTCCAGCCATGGCCAGTCGTGGTGGTGTTTGCGTGTCTGCAGCCAGGGGCTGCCAAGGTTGCGTCTTTTGTTGGGTTGCAGGCAGTCTTCTCTCGGGCGGAAGAAGAGGAAGTGCTAAGAATGGTAGAATATCGATATGGGTGGCGTCGGAGTCTTGCTGCTGCGTTTGCAAAGGGGCGGAAAGCAGAAACCAGCAGCTGTTTTTAGTACTTTGTATTTTTTGCTTATTTTTGGGATTCTATGCAAGTGCCTTCCGGCAGTGGCGCACGTGCCACACAGCGGGGCAAAAGGCACGGTGTGTCATCCGGCGAAGGGCCGGGTTCAATATCAGACTCATGGTTGACGCAGAAGACGGAACAAGTCATAACATTATCGTCTCGTTCTCCGCCCCAAGGCAGATTAGTACTCTTCAAGACCAGGCGTCATCGTGACAGAAAATCCAGGGGGTAGAGGGAGTAAACAGACAAAAGACAGAAAGACATCGAACAAAGATCAAAAGAAAAAGAAAGAAAAGATAAACAAGAGAGGGCCAATATTGACACACTGTTCCCGCTGCAGGCCGAGACACACAAAGCCGAATCGCATGCAAAAGACAGGCAAACGTACAAACAAAGACAACAATCCCGCAGTCCGGTATGAACTCCACGAGCCTTCGCCGTCCCATTTTCAAGCCCCCCTCCCCCCTCCGGTTCCGTCCCATCACTCTTCGTCGATGGGGTACAGATGGTTGCCCAGGTGCTTGTTCATCTGGAACATGTCGATCCGTTGCTGCTTGAACACAGCCTGCATCTTGTCGTCGCAGCGGATCTGCCGCTTGTCGGTCGGGTCCTGCAGCTCATTCGCCTTGATGTGCTCCCACAGCTTCTTGACCACCTGCGGCCGGGACATCTGTGGTCGGGTTAGCATGCCATTGTAAAACAATGCTGGAGGGGGAAAAACCCACCTGTGGCGCGCCCACCAGCTCGGCCAGGTGGAAGCTCAAGTTAAAAGGCTTCTGGAACCCGCCGCCGGACTTGCGCTTCTCCTTGACCGCGCCGCCGCTCGCGTCGCTGTCTCCGTCGCTGCGGCCGCCCTCGCCGTCCTCGTCCTTGACGCGCGCCGCGCTCTTCTTCTTGGCCGACGACCCGGCCTTCTTGCGCGGCTTGGTCGCCTTGGTCGCGCTGCCGCCGCGCGTGGTGCGGCCCCGGGCCAGGCGGTTCTCCTGCGCCTGCAGCTCGGCCGCCAGCCGCGCGTCGGCGTCCTCGAGCGACGAGGACGCCCGCTTGTGTTTCTTCTTGGCCGGCGCCGGCCCGTCGTCCTCGTCGTCTTCTGTCGGTGTGCGCCGGTACGCGGCCGCGCCGCCGCCGTAGTCGTTGTCGTCGTCGTGTTCTATGGACGCATGCTCGCGCTTGTGCGGCGGCGGTGTGTAGCCCGGCTCATCCTCAATGCTCGCCTGCAGAGGTGGTGTGGGTTGGGATTGGGAGCTGATTGCGTCAAAGCGCGCCTCAATGAGGTCTTTTATGGCCACCTGGAGCACGGAGCAATGTCAACAAGCAAGTCCCATACTGCGGAGCGAATGGGGAGAAACGGGGATGCAAAGCACGGGCACTTCTGACCTTCTGGTCGCTGAGATCCTTGCCCCCGAGGGCGCGTTCTAAGCCCTTCCGGACCTTCTTGCGCGTGACGGTGGACAGATCAGCTGTCGAGAGAATGGCATCGACCAGCTGCGTATACTGCCGCAGCTCGCTGTCGGAGACTGGTCCGTTAGAAAAAAAACGCCTCAGAAAAAAAGCACCCTCTTGTCTTTCCATTGATCCCGTCCCACGCCCCCTTGTCTTTGCGCCTTGACCCTTGACGCCACTGTTTCGTACACAGCCGCACGCAGTCATGGGAGGCAACCAGGAAGACCAGCGTCCAAGACCAGAGCCCATGACTCTTGCCTGCTCCCTCTTGAGCCCCGCAAGCAATGGCTATTCTTCTTGGTTCCAGACTTACGCGGAGTGGACATGGCTCATGCGACGCACGGGCGTGGTAGCAGAGGACAAGGGCAAAGGCGTCGAATACAAAGAAACCGAGGTGCAGTGAGCCCGTCCTGTTTGCGACAAACGGACGCGGGTGTACAAATGGGGCGCAAAAAAGCGGCTAAGTGCGGGCGAGAGAGATTGCCGTGTGAGACGCCAATGAGAATAAGACAGGGCAAAAAGGAAGACAACCACCAGATAATGAGGAAGGAAAATCAAGAAAAAAATATACTGAGAAAATCAAAGGGAAAATAAATAAAAAGATTGATGGGTATTATAGCAGCAACGTGTGCGCTGGTCGGTTCAGCTGGCGAACAGCCGGATGGCAGGGCGGCCAGAGGACGAGGGAGGCGGCAAGGAGCGAAGGAGGGCGCATGAACGGGAGACAGATAGAAGAGAGAGGGGGGGGCCAAAAAGGAAACGCGACAGCGCCAGGATCGGGTGACACGCAAAGAAAGACACGATGCGCGGACGGCAGCCGTTTCGGTCTTTTTTGTTTTGGCTTTTTTTGTCTGGATTCCGCGGCAAGTCCGTCGCAGATTGTCGGCGCAGGTGTGTTCGCGGCGCAGGTTTGCCCGTCGCAGCTCGTGGTTTGCCGTTCGCAGCAGTCGCGGTCAATGGTTCTCGGGGGGTCGTCAACGTCGCAGTCTCGGCGTCGTCGTCGGAGGGGGCTCCAGAAAAGAGAAACAGAAAAAGAGGGAAACAGACGTAACAAAAAAAGTGGGAATGGGGGATCGCGCCTTGTCGACCGGGGACGAAGCTATCGCCGACCAATGACCGTTGCCCTGACTAACGGCAGTGGAGCCTCCCGAGACGCTAGGGCAGCGTGGGATGCACGTGATCTGGATTCGCCTGTAAGTGCCACAAAGACAAGCCACACAGCTCTCCCTTCTCCCCCTTCTTCTGCAGAAGGGTGAAGGGTAGGTGGGACGGACGCTTCCCGAGCCATTCTACCTACGCGGCCATGCGTGCGCCACGCGTCCGGACATGCATGGCGTACATATACGTGAAAATCCCAGCCGAGACAACAGATACGGACTGGAATACGAGCGTTCCGGTCCCGATGTGCATCAAGGAGCGTTCCTGGGTGCTGTATACAGGCCGTCGTGTCGGGCAAGAGTCCAAAAATGCTCCGAAGCTAGGAAATATAGGAAGGCTACGTGGTCAAGTCCGAGGCCCAAGTGCCGAGTTGGATCAGATCCCAAGATAGGCGCGGAGAGATGCAGCCACCAGAAGCCATGGCAACCTGGAGGAAAAGATCAGGCGGTGGCCAGGAGGTCCAAGACAAAAACACCCGAGAAGAAAGAGCCCAGAGCGGTCGACTGGTCAGCCGCGCGCTGGTGGACGAAAAACAAAGTCAGACATATTCGCCCCCGCCCCTTGGACGACGGTGACGCCGAAGACGACGACGCACACACGAGAATGGAGCTTCCCCAACGGACCTGCCTGGATGCCGCTGCCTGTGTTTGACCCAGCCGGCGGAGCGCGCGAGGGCAATTGGTTGGTTCCTGGCGGCCGTCTGGCTGCCTCTGCGCGTGCATGGCGCTCCGTTTGTGCATCTGTCGCACTTTGTTTCCGACACAAGAGACACCCAGGCAGAAGAAAGGCGCGGCATGGCTTCTGGTCCTTCTGTCAGCGGTGTACCTTGCAGGCGGGTGTGGTGTGTCGTGCGGAAGCCACACGGCAACGCGCCAGGAACAGAAGAGGGCCAGGGCGAGGAACGGCCAACAATAAGAACGGCGCATCCTGCTCGTCCCTCTGCACACCCATCTCCGTTTGCACTGTCTGTCCCTCGCATAGAGAAAAAAAAAAGAACCCCATCGCACCCTTGCCGCAACCCCATCGTCACAGCACCGCCATCATGCTCTCCTCCGCCCGCATCACTGCGCTGCAGCTGGCGGCTGTCTCGCTCCTCCTGGCCGCGACGACGGCCGAGGCCGCCAGCAGCATCGCGGCGACGTGCACCGGCCTCACCTACTACGGCTACTGCCGCGTCGAGGCCAACTGCACGACCGACGGCAGCGCCGCCGACCGCCCCGGCGCGCCGCTGCAGCACACGTTCCTCGACATGGGCCAGTGCATCGGCTACGACCGCAAGGCCGGCGCCCTGCAGTGGCTGCCGCGGACGGTGCCGCACTGGCAGTCTGCGTAAGAGAAGAAAGAAAAAGCACCTTTTTGAAATGTCAAACGCGCTGACCACCAGCTACTGCGAGCCGTGCAACCAGTGCACGATCGACCCCGAGTCGACCGTGATGACATGCCAGTGCCGGTACCGCGATCCGCAGGGCAACCACGCGACGACGCTGACGCTGGGTGCGTTCCTTCTCTTCCCCCTCCACTCCCTCCTCTCATCGGCTGCTAACGTCCCACCACCCAGGCGACAACCTGTCGAACAACGCCGGCGTGCTGCAGTGCATGAACGCGCACGGCGACCGCGACCCGTCGCCCTAAGCAGGGCCGTGTCCCCCGGGCCGTCGGGAGGGACGGAAGAAAACAGAAACCGCCATAGCAAGGAAAGGAAGAGAGAGAAATAAGTAGGCGGCATAGGTACGGTCTCGTGCCATCAAATCAACATTTGAAAGCCCCGAGGCGTACCGGTACTTTGTAGGCTTTCTCTGAATTACCGTTCGGGACACTCCGCCTCTACTGCGTAGCACCCGGGCGCGTGCGGAGTAGACCGTGCTGCTGCTCTGTATCGAACGACAGCGCCGTCTCAGGCCCGGCACGGCCGATCGCCAGGCCCAGACGTCAGGTGTCTATATTTCGCCATCCGTATTGCCAAGAGGGAAAAGCTACAGTGGTATTGCATTGCTGTGCGTGCAGCGTGCAGAGCGCGATGCAACGGCGTGCCTGGCCAAAAATACGGAGAGACCCATGGCGCTGGGACTTCAATGCGGACCATCAGCGAAGAAAGTCTGAGGAGGGGGGAGGGGGGGAGGTCCGATCCAAGGATATCGTTTTGCGTTGCTCTTCTTCTCTCCCAGCTTTCCCCGTCAACCGTCGTTTCCCCTTTCGCCGGGTCGTGTCATTATGACGTCATTGGGGGCGGACCGCTATTCCAGGAACGGCGCCTCCAGGAACCCCAACGGCCTACGGCCAACGTTTCTTGCTTTTCAAAGACTTGCTTCTCAGACAGGTTTGCATGCAGGTTGCGGGAAAAAAATGAAAGCGGAAGTATATTTTGTCTCCGAAACCCAATTCAAACAGACGCCCAGCAAAATGCACGCCGCATGGAAAGGCCCGGCGGGCCAGAGCCATAGTCCCTTAGAGAAGAAATAAAGCCCAAAAGAAATAAAGCCCAGAAAAAAAGGCACAGGAAAGACGCTGCCAGAGAAGACGCTGCCAAGTCTAGATACCGCAGTGAACACAAAAAACCCTGGCATACGCTGAATCGGCTGAATTAAGAAAAGAAAACCCAAAAAGGCGCTCCGTGGTAGAAACTGAAGTAGAAAAAAAATGTAGGAAACAATTGACCTCGCGGGCAGGGTCCGTATTCCGGGGGGGGCATCCAAAATCCAAGAAAAAAAACTCCGTAGAAAGGCAACAGCATGAGGTCATGCGGGCTGCTTCGCAAGGCACGGCTGCCTCAAAATCATCCGTGCTTCATCCGCCGATCCACAGGAAGTGGATGCCTGGCTGGCTGGTTGGCTGGGGGCGCCGGCAGGGCGTGCCTCCACGAAACGCCTCGCAGGCGAATATGGCACTCCCGGGCACGCCCGAGTGTCGTTTGGCACATACGAGTACACGATGTACTCCGTAGCTCTCGTATAAGACCGTTCTCGTGCTCGCGCTCGCGCTTGTGCCTCGTGTCCAAGAGGCTTGTGCATGGATGCCGAGGCATCCTTTTCGCCACTGGGGATGGGCACTGCCCGGTAACTGCGGAGAATCGCCATGTTGGTCGGTGCATGCTGTTGCGCAGAGTCTTGCTTTGCTGCTGTCGTCGTCTGTCGTCGTCGTCGTCATCAGCGCCCCTTTGTCGCATCGTCCTCCGCCGCCGCCCGGCCGCTCGTTGGTGCGCGCGGCCGAGCCAACGGCGCGGCGGTCACTTGTTCCCCCGGCCGCCGCTGCCCGAGGCCGTTATTTTGCTCGTCACCATGAGATCTCCGATGTACTTCTGGAGGAACTTGTTGTTGTTGTCGAGCTTGTCGTGCTCTTCCTTGACCGCTTGGATGCGGTGGAAAATGGTGAGCAGCGACTCCTGTAGCATCTTGGCGTGTCTAGGTCCGTTGGTTAGTACTCGTATACCAATGGCAGGGGGGGGGGGGGGGGGGTAAAGGGAGAGAGGGAGTGTGAGGGGTATGCGGGAGCCTGGCCACAGGTGCCGGACGGGATGTCTGGGCAGGAAGACCGGGCAGGAAGTCTGATCGCACACAAGGCTAGACACAAGCTCGGACTGGAAGCATGTCAATATGGGGGTGGATGGGGGGGATCTTCCAGGAAGGATGTATGTCTTTAGGATATTGGGAATACGAGTATATAGGGGAGAGGCAAAAGGGAAGATTATGGGAGAGGATGAGAAATAGAAAATAACAAGAGGGCCAATGCTTTTTTTCTAGAAAAGGGCGGGGGACATGGGGATATTTGGACGTTCAGCAGCTATAGACAGGATGAGATAGGGCATGGTCTACGGGAAGAAGAGGAAGAAGGGGAAGAAGACGGAAGTATACGTAGAGAGCCAGGATGATCCATCGTCTCAGACCCTCTATTCCAGAAGGAAAGGGCATGAGACATAGGGCAGAGGACTTGACTGGGAAAAAGAGGTGACACCGTTACCGGCCAGGCCAGGCGGGGGGGGGGGGGGGGGGGGGGGGGGGGCGTGAGAGAAGAAGCTTTGGTTTGGGGCCTTGTGCGATCGAAGACTAGCAACGCCCGTGCTTCCCAACATGCCGGGAGAGGGTCTTTTTTCTGCTTGGCCGTGGGTGTTAGCCACAACAAAAACGTGGCGGGCGGCGACGGCGGTGTTTGCGCGCGCGCGCGCGGCCAAGTTGCGGTTCCCCGCCGGGG
>LZPB01000105.1:0-57514 GCA_001676865.1 Ceratocystiopsis minuta | reverse complement strand
TGTGTGTGTGTGTGTGTATGCGTGCAATGCACACGTCGATGCCCTCTCCTCCCTCGCGGCGATGGTGCCTTTCCCGTGCAGCCGACCTGTTTGCGGCCAGCCACCCTATCGCTGCCAACCCTGGGTCGACCGAGCCAGCCCTCGGCGCTGTGCGCGTCCTGCGTTTGCTTGTGCGTGCGCTCCATCTCGTCGGTGCGACGTCGTAACTGGACGAGGGAGCACGCAGCTGCTCGCGCAAAACTGCCTGTCCGTCCGTCGTGGTACCGCGCCGCCGTGCACGCTGGAAAGAGAAGAGGGCAGAACAAAGCCGAGAGAGGGGGGGGGGAGGGCAGGGGAGGGCAGGGGGGGGGGGCAGGGACGGCAGAGCGTAGTACTCCGTAGAGGACAGCACTCGGCGAGCAGCTGCTCCGGGGAGGGGGCTCATTGGCAACCCTTCCAACCAGAGACATGCACTTCTGGTTTTTTTGGGTTGTTGTTTCGGCGTATTTGCGTAGTCTGTCCTCCCCTAACCACCCCCCTCTCCCTTCTGGAACATCCACCAGCTGGCATTGGGTGTCTGGCCAGAGAGGGAGCGTGCGAGCGTGTGAGCGTGTGCGGGAGATGGACGAGGAGGAGGAGGGGGCGTGTGCATGGCGCGTGCAGAGAGGTTCGATGGCTGGAACACCACACCCTCTGCCGGGCAGGGGGATCTTCTGCTTTTCTGGCGTTGGACAAGAACAGCCCTGTCTGCTGGCCTCTGTCCGACGTCGGAATGTTATGACAAGGGAAATGTCTTGGGTTTGGGTTGGGGAGTTTGACTGGACTGTCTTGGATTTGTTTATAAATTTTTCTTTTATTGAATTTTTCTCTGTTTATTTTTCACTCTTCATTTTCTGTTCTCATTCAGTGTCTCCCCAACGAACCGCCGAGACATACCATCACCTTCTTTTGTCCGCCTCCTTTTCTCCATCCCGATTTCAAATCTCGAAACAAAAGGAAAACCAATGGCCCATGAAACAACAAGGGGGGAGGGGGGGAGTCCTTTCTTGAGCTGGCCCCGGAGAAGCACCTCTGCTGCAGCAGATCCACGTCCTGTTCCGCAACCAAGGCACAGACAAGTCTGCACGACCTTCCGAGAACCCCTTCCACCCCGGCATCATCTGCCGTCCATCCCAGTGGGCAATCCTACGCTGAGTCCTCAACACCGAGCTGTGTGCGGCCATTCGTGTGAGCGCCCCCCCCTCTCCCCTTCCTAGCCCAGAGCAGGCCTGCCCAGTCGCTGTGGGACGGAAGCACCCCCAGAGAGCGAAAAGAAAAGAAAACGCCACAGCGCGCGGGAAAGTTGCCACTTTGGGAAGAAAAAAAAAGAAAAAAGAAATAAAAGAATAATAAAATATATAAAAATCAAGCCATGGCAAACAACACACGCTTAGCAATTAGAGTTACGACGGTACGACTGTCTGAAAAACAAAAATAAAGCCAGGACACTGTCTTGGCCAGTGCTGGCATGTCTTTCCGAGAGGGAAGAGGCAACAAGGCTTTGTTTTGTTTTGCCCAGCATGCAGCTTGTCCTGCCGTACGACGGCACAAGGATCGTTCACGAAAACACAGAGGAGTCCTGTTCCCGTCTGTCCCTCTCTCTCTCTCTCTCTTGTCGCCTTGCACTTTCCTAGCGGGTGGCAACGGTAGCGGGAAGGACGGCACAACACAGTGGGAGGGACCCTGCCGGCGACAAACACGCACTCCGTAGAGACGCATGCTTTCCTGCCCGGCACGCGTCCTTGCTGCGCAAGCCTCCCCGGCGCAGCCTATTGCCGGGCGAAAGAGCGTGCCAACACCAGCCGCAAATAGAGCAAGCACGCTTGCTGCAAATGGCACGGCATCTCGTGTCTCGTGGCCGAGGACGAGACAGCACAAAGACACAAGACGTTGCATGAAGGGACGACATGTCGGATCGACGATTCCAGGCCATACGGGTTCAGAGAACAGCTCTTGCGAATCAAAGAACAAGCGTTGGAAACCGCTGTGTTGTTGCATCAGGTCATACTCGTGGCTGCAAAGCAAGGAGAAAGAAAACAAGAAAAGAATAGCCAAAGAGCGTCTCCTGTGCCTTGCCTCCCTCCTCCCAGCCTCAGCTACCGCCGCTGGTGTTCCCACCAGCGCCACCGCTGCCGCCAGCACCGCCACGCAGGTTGATTTGCCCGATCCGCGACACCAGGTTGCTGCCGACCGCGTCGACGGCGCCGCGCGGCGACGTCAGCGACGGGCCCTGCGCCGCCGTCTCCTGCACGCGGAACAGCTTGACCGCCGTGCCGTTCCAGACCCCGACCGTGCTGCCCTTGGCCACCTGCATCTCGCCGCTGAAAATCAGGCTCCAGAGCAGCGACTCGTACCAGCCCAGCGCCAGCGGCGTCCATTCAAACGAGTGCACCCGCACCGCCGACGCCTCGATGCCCACCAGGTCCACGGCCTGGATCCGCTGCAGCGTCTCGGGCGCCGGAAAGGCCGCAGCCGCGTCGGCCGCTGCCGCTGCTGTTGCGCCGGCCGTCGCCGGCGCCGGCGACCCTGGCGCCGCCTGCACCGCCTCGCGCGGCAGCAGCGCCGACAGCTGCTGGATCAGCGTCAGAATCGTATGCAGGGGCAGCTCCGGCAGCCAGCTGTCAATCCAAGGCGACGTGGGCTGGAACCCGCCGCCGCCGCCGCCGCTGCCGCCCAGGGCGCCACCGATGCCCAGACCACCGCCGCCGCTGTTGTAGTCGCCGAGATGGCCCGAGTCGGATTCCCCGCTACTGCCGCCGCCAGACCCGCCTCCCGTCGCCGCCGTCGACATCGTCTGCAGGCTGTTCTGCCGTGAGAAAATCGGCGTCCCCGCCGGCAGTTTTCCACGCGCCTTCTCCGACATGCCGCGCAGCTGCGTCGGCACGGCATCCTCCATCGACACGACGGAGGACGCCCGCGACGGATACTCACTGGACTGGGACGGCGTTGGCTGCGGCTCGCTATCCTCGCTGCCCCCCTCGCCGTCTTCGTCCTTCTTGTCCTTGCCATCGGCGTGGTCGAGCTCACCGTCCTCGCTCTCGTCGTCCTCGTCATCGCCAATGGCAAACGTCTCGTCTTCGGCCACTTCATGCAGTGTCCGCGGCTGGCTGTGGCTGTTCTGGCGGCTGTGCGCGCCGCGGTGGTGCTGCGACTTGGTGGCGCTCCGCAGGCTGTCGACAGAGCTCCGCGTGGACTCGTCTCCGCCGCCATCGCCGCCCGACGCCTTACGTCGCAGCGCCCGGCGGACCATTTCCTCCTGGCCGCTCTCCAGCGTGAAACTGCGCAGCGCCTCGAACCGCCGCCTGTTCTTGAGAATGGAGTACACAAGGTAGGGGTTTTCTTTGTACCGGTGCTCGATGGTTGTGTTGAGTGCTTCCAAGAGGGACCGCAGTAGGTTGTGGTTGGTCTCGTTGGCCAGCAGAAACGACGGCGAACACATGGAGCTGAAGAGCTGCATGAGGCGAGTACACGTCCGCATACTCAGCTTGTCGACGTAGGCAGATATGTTGTTGATAACGGCTAGAAGTGCCGGATAGATGGCCGTCAGCCTGCTTTGGCTGGTTGTGATGAGGTTGTACACCGACTTACGGGGGAGGCTGCGTTAGAAATATGACCCTATGCTCTTCTTCCTTCGCATCGGGTGAAAGGCGCGGGGGGGGGCAGGGGAACTCACCTGAATCAGGAAGTCGGCATAGGTGCCGTGGAAGTGGAGGATGCGGACGACCGGCGGCAGGCTGTCCTGGCCCTCAAAGGTCTTGTTGAGGTTGAGGCCAAAGTTCTTTTCCACGCTCAGCGTCTGCAGCAAAAAGGCACACATGCGGACGACACCCTGGCGCGAGGCGTCGTTTTTGCATTCGAGGGCATAGAAGAGGATCAGGACAACAAAGTCGTGCACCCGCTGGGTGTCGATCAGGTACGCCCGGAAGCGCTTGTTGCACTGCGTCATCTCCCAGAAGAGCATGAGGATCTCGGGCGCAAACTTGACCGACGACTGCGCGCCGGGCAGATACGAGGCCGTGGCTTGTAAAGGCTGGTTGAGAATGCGCCCCATGCCTTCGACGAGAAACTGGAAGTCGGCTGGCCGGTGCAGTCGGCCGAGAAAGTGGCGGTACGCATTCTTGGGGCGTGGAAGGCCGTCCTGCTCGGGCACCGGATAGAGGATGAGGACAAGAAGAAGCTGCAGTGCGTACGAAACGACAGACTGCCGCGTATCCTTGAACACCAGCGTGTTGTAGGGCATGCGCCAGCCGGCAGGATTGTACTTGACGGTCTACAAGCATTTAGCAAAGTATGGACCAGACGGGGTCAACCGAACGGGGGGGGAAAGGGGCAAGCAGCTTACCGTATTCAAAAGAGAGCACAGCAAGGAAAGCACGACCTGCTTGTCCGGGCTCGTGCACATGTACGTCAGCGTGCGGATGCCCTGGCTGGGCAGCGCACCCGGGGGGGTGTACATGCTCAGGCTGGCCAGGGTGAGCAGCAGACGCAGGATCTCGCAGCGGTTGCTCTCAAACTCCTTGGTCGTGGGCACCGTCGTGTTGCAGCCAACACCACTCTGCCAGATCGTATAGTTGACTTTGGGCTTGTTGTGCGGCTGGCGGGCGACAGTGAAGTCGGAGAAGAAGAGCAGGTCCGTCAACGTGTCGATGAGCTCCTCGGCCAGAGGCCTGGTGTCCTCAAAGACCCCGTCGCCGCCAGGATGCTCGCCCGGCCCAGGCTCGGCCCCTGGGGCTGTCCCGTCAAAAAGAACATCCGGCTCGGCCCTTCCGCCGGACACGACCCGCGAGCGCTTCCGCCGTTGACCCCAGAAGAAGCGGTCCTCCCAGTCGGCCAGGTCTGGACGTTCGTAGATGTAGGGCAGCACACGGGTCAGTACGCGGATGCAGTTGAGCAGCTCCCGCTCCGGTGCCAGCTCTGGGTCCGGAAACGACGGATGATGGCGCAGCCGGAACAGCCGCGACGTCACGGCCAGCAGCAGGGTCTCGAGGTTTTCGAGGGCCGCATCGCGGGTGCGTCGGATGTCTGCCGGTGAAAAGAGGCTGAATACGTCTTCCGGAGACTCGGGCAGGTCCCAAAACTGGCAAGACACGCTCCTATTAGCGTCGGGTCCGGGACGTCAAGCACACGGCAATGCCGCTTCAACTTACCGACGTCCAGTACGGGTCGTTGGCTGCGATGTTGCGCTCTTCCGACAACCGGAAGATGCCCTTCTTGAAGACAAGTTTAGAATCGCTTGCGCCCATGCTGGGCGGGACGACGCAAGAGGCGATGGAGATGCGAAGCGGGAGGGTTCGCTCTGTGGTGGTTGTGGTGGTGATGTTCGTGGACGTTCTTGGCTTCTGTGGAGAAGAACGAATAGGCGTACGGGGTAGGTTAGAGCTCTGGAGATGAAGGCCGATGAACCACTAAAATACGCCGGCGCACCAGTAATTCGTCCATTGTTTAGCGGGGTATTAGCGAACACGCTCTAACAGTTTATAGCAGGCATTAATTACGCTGACAGCCGGCAGGCAAAATCCGAGAATATAGAACAGGACAATTCAAGCCATAGAACAACACCACTCTCGAGTTCTAGTTCAACCGCGCACCGCCCGAGCTTCGCCGGCCCTTCTCGTACAGCCACTTGCTGTTCAGGCCCATGCTGAGGCGCTTGCCGGTCGGGCTGGGCGTGCCTGGGATGCTCGAGAAAGTCGACTCCGAAATCAGCTGCGAACCACCGCCCGGACCCCCTGGCGACCCAAACGACCCGATGGACGACGACCGCCGCACGCGCGCAAACGGGCTGCTTGGCGAGTACGGCGACCCAACACCACCAACGTTGGCGGCGTTCCGCGTCTTGGAGTAGAGCGGACTGTCGCCGGCAACGGACGACGACGGCGACCCGCCGCCGAGATACCCCTTTCCTCCGCCATACTCGTCTTTGGCCGTAGCAGCGCTCGCGGGCGACCCGGACACAGACGGCGTGCGCGCGTACCGCGGTGGTGTGCTGTAGCCGGCGCCTTGGGTCGGGGTGGCGGACTTGAGGGCGGGCAGGCCCAGCAGCTTGCGCTGGCTGGGCGTCAGGGGAATGTCGGCGAGGGTGTCCTGCTGGCGGAAGAGCGGCAGCAGGGCGCGGACGATGTTGATGACGAAAACCGTCTGGAGAAGCAGAACGACGACGCCGCTCCACTGGGCCGGGAGCACGCTGCGTGCGCTAGACGGCTGTCAGCAGAGAACGCTGAAGGGGAGCACGAGAAAGGAAAGGGAACGAGAAACGCACAGCTTCGCCAACTGCTTGAAGGGCGCGCCCGTCGCGTTTCGTGCGAGGGACACAGCGCCCAGCGCCAGGCCGTTGTACACGGCCGTTTTGAGGTTGGTCTCGGTGAAGACGGTCGCCGCCCGCCGTTTCGTGATCTCCTCCAGGCGTGGGTGTCGCCAGTTGCCCGGGCTGTCCGTGGTCGGCGTAGAGGGTGCGCCGGTTGGCGTGGACGGGATGCCTTTGGATGCCTTGGCTGCTGCCGCCGGCGTTCCTGGGGCTGCCTTTGCAGGGCTCATCGTCCGCTGCCGCGGCGGTGTCTGCAAGCCCGGCGACGGCCGCGACGCCACTGCGCGAAACGCCATCAGATGGCGCTTCGTTTGACGTGTCTCGCGGGTTCTTCTTCTTGTGTGTCTCGGACGCTATGTCGCGGTCGTGGCGAGCTGCCGTGCTGTGTTGTCGTTGGGTTGTATCGTCGCGTTGTCGTGTCGGTCCTTTGTCGCGTCGTGGAGCCTGATCGCGCCGATGGGCAGTCGGAAGAAAAGAAAAGAAAAGTCACGTAGATCTCCAAGCAAAACAGAACCCTGCGGTTGTTAGTATCGTCGTCGCGGCGCGGTCGGTCGTGTCCGGCAAATGTTGGCGAGAGAAGAAAACACGGCTGAAACCTGTCCGCTAAACAAAACCCATCACCACTGTCTTTTCTGCACGTGATACATATCAACACGTCCAACACGCGGCAACCCCCGCTCCGCCCCAACTTTCGACAGCCCCAAACCCATCCCGACGACGACACGGCACGGGCGAACGGACCTAGGAAACCCCCCGTCTTTCAACGAAGAGACAAACGAGGGATATACCATACAACACCCCGCGCCTCGCAAACACCATGGGCTTCGACAACGCCATGTGGCACTTTGACGAGGGCGTCACCGGCTTCTTCGGCCAGTGGAACATCTATTCCACTGCGCTCGCGACGCTCCTCGTCGGAATCATCACCGTCTACGCGTCCTCGCGCCGCGACCCGGACACGCACCCCTTCCTGCTGGCGCGCCAGGCACAGAGTCTGCCCATCCGCAACGAGGGCGAGTCGCCCGTGTACCGGTCGACGGGCGCGCCGCCCGGGATGCCGCTCAACAGCGGCCTCAATGTGCGCGACGCGGGCGTGTCCAAATGGGCCCAGGGCCGCGACGGCGACCTGCGCGACATCTGGCGGCGGGCCGTGAACGGCGTGCCGGAGGGCGAAACCACCGCGGGCGGGGGTGCGCCAGGCCTCGGGCGGATCCTCACGGTCAACGGCAACGACGTGGTCGAGACCCAGCTGGGTGCGTCTCTGTCTCTGTTCTTGTTGTTTTTTTCTTTGTTGTCCCTGCGGCTGACCCCTGCACAGAGGACATCACCCGCCAGATCAACCTCATTGGCCAGCACATCCTCGACCAGGGCGGCGCCCGTGTCGCCATCTACCTGCCGAACTCTGTCGAGTTCTTGGCGGCCCTGTTCGCCTGCAGCTTCTACAACCTGACGGCCATTCTGCTGCCCTTCGACCAGCCTCACGACGTCGTCGTCGCCATGCTGCGCCGCTCGGCGGCCGACACCGTCGTCACGGCCGCCGGCTGCTTTCCCTTTGACGCCGTGGTTCGGTCTTATCCGGCTCTGCGCCAGGTGATCTGGGTCGTCGACGACGGCAGCGCCCACCTCGACTGGAACGAGGTCCCCGAGGGCGTCGGCAGCAGCATCAACGTCTCCACCTGGCAGGACATTGTGAGCGACGCCGCGTCCACCGCCGGCCGCGACCTGCCGCCGCTCGAGGGCCAGCATCCGCCTCGGGACATCACCGTCTTCTGGGAGGCCGCGGCGGTGGTGGGCGATGGCGATGCCGGCAGCACGAAGGCGCCGTCCCCCACCCCTTCGGCAGCAGCATCCGCCCCGGAGATGGTTCGCTTCACCAGCGGAAACCTGGTGTCGGCCGTCGCCGCCCAGCTCTTTGCCGTGCCCACCGCCCAGCGCGTCGGCCCGGCCGACCTGTTCCTCCCGGCCGACTCGCTGACCCACACCCACACCCTTGTTCTGACCCTTGCCGCGCTGTATGCCAACGCCTCGGTCGCCCTCAACAGCGCCGCGCCCGCCGCCGTCGACCTGACGGCCGCCACCCGCTCCATTGCGCCCACCGTCGTTGTCGCCAGCCCGGCCGCCCTGCTGCAGACCCACCACGAGGCCCTCGCGCGCCTTGGCGGCGGCGTCCTGGCCAACACCCTGCTGCGCTGGCAGACGAGCATTCTGACCGACGGCGGCGCCCTGCCCGCGGCCACCTCGCTCGTGAGCCGCTTCCTCGACCGCGCCCGGCCTGCCATTGGCGACGGCCACACCAACGCGCCCGGCAAGCTGCGCCTCCTGTATGCGGCGGAGCGCGTGGGTGCCGGCACGCCTGCTGTCTCTGCAGCCGTGCTGTCCAACCTGCGCATCTTCACAGGCGCCCGCGTGGTTTACGGCCTGGCAGCCGCCAAGGTGGCCGGCGCCGCCGCGCAGACCGGCTTCTACGACTACCGCGTGGCCCCCGGCACGTACGCGCCGTTTGGGCCGCCGTTGACGAGCACCGAGTACCTGGTGCGCGACAAGGGCGAGCACACGGTGACGGACGAGAAGAAGGAGGGAGAAGTGAGTTGGTTTCGGCGTCTTTTCCGTGTGTGCTTTCCCCTCCTGCTGACACGCCATCCAGATCATCGTCCGCGGCCCGTCCGTAGCCGGCGGCGAGGCAGCCCTGGGTGTTGTCGGTGTGATCCGTGACGACAACACCCTGGCCTATGTCTGAGTGTGCGGAAGCCCATGCCGCCGCGATCCTTTTGCCCCGTTGGCCTTTGGGAGAGGGGAGGGCGGCTTTCCAAGAAGACGCCCCGTTTGAGCCACCGGCCAGAGATAGTTCATGAGACGTATTGTTTGTATATCGATGCACACATAGCGCACAGGCAAGCGCAAATCGTTCCAATCCAAAGCAGAAACCGTGAAAAAAAGAGAAACGAGAAAACAATGCCCAGATCCCAGACAAAACAAAAGCAGATACATGAGCGGCCAGATCCCAGGCCAGAATCGAAAACGGAACACCAGTGATATGATAAACGAGAAAGAGAGGAGAGGAAAGACACTCAAGCGCCGTTGCGGTATACCTGAGCGCCCCCATTTCGGAACATGATCGTGTCCCGCCGCTGCAGCAGCATCAGTGCCCGGTTCAGCGCCTGCTCGCCGAACCCGCGCACCTCCACCATTTCTCGCCGCAGCGTCGCCAGGCTCGTGCTCCAGCCGATGGGCAGCCGCCGCTTCAGCTCCGCCTCGACCCGCGCCGCCTCCTGGTAGAGCTCGCGCGCCGCCGCGCCCGCCGCGCCCGCACCGCTGCCGGCGCCGCCGCCGATGCCCGGCTGGCTGCCCTGGTTGACGGCGTCCATGGTCGAGCACAGGAACAGGCGGATGGCCTCGTCGACGTGCTGCTCCGTGGCCACGGGCGACAGCGTCAGCTTGGCCAGCGACTCGGTGATGCGCACAATGGCCTCGAGCTGGCGCACGGTGATGGGGATGCTGGAGCGCGCGTTGGCCTCGAGCTCGGCCGCATGCACCTGCCGCCGGATCGACACAAAATGCGACGACAGCTTCTCGGCCGCCTCGTCGCTGAGGCGGGGGGCGCACCGGCTATGGTGCTGTTAGCAGAAGAAGACAAACTGACAGCGCAGAATCAGGCACAGTCCACTCACGATTTGCAGTAGCTGATGTAGCGCCGCATCTTTTCCACGGGAATCTCAGACTCGGCCTGGTCCTCGACGCCACGGCCGCCCATGTGGATGCCCATGACGTGCCGGGCCATGCGCTCGTCCTTGCCGCGCTCGTGCTCGTCCTTGACAATGAAGATCATGTCGAAACGGGACAGGATCGTCGTCTGGAAATCAATGTTCTCGCCCGGCGTCTTCATGTCGTCGTACCGGCCAAAAATCGGGTTGGCGGCCGCGAGCACCGATGTGCGCGCATTGAGGATGGTCGTGATACCGGCCTTGGCAATCGAGATTGTCTGCTGCTCCATGGCCTCGTGGATCGCCACCCGGTCCTCGTCGCGCATCTTGTCAAACTCGTCAATGCACACCACACCCCCGTCAGCCAGCACCATGGCGCCGCCCTCGAGATAGAACTCGCGCGTGGAGTGCTCGCGCTGCACCGACGCCGTCAGACCGGCCGCAGACGAGCCCTTTCCGGACGTGTAGATGGCAATGGGCGCCACCTTCTCCACAAACTTGAGCAGCTGCGACTTGGCCGTGCCCGGGTCGCCCAGCAGCAGAACGTTGATGTCGCCACGCAGCTTCATGCCGTCGGGCAGGACTTTCTTGGACCCGCCCATAAGGAGACACAGGATCGCCTTCTTGATGTCGCGGTTCCCGTAGATGGACGGCGCTATGCAGTCCGTCATAATGTTGTACAGGTCCGGTCGCCGACTCAGCTCCAGGAACTCCTGCTCCTCCTCTTCTGTGTAAACCGCGTGGCCTTTGGCCGTCTGGTCGAGGTCTGTCTGGATGCCGACTGCCCGCAGGTACGGCGTGCGGATGGCCACCGCGCCACCTGTCGACCCGCTGCCGCCGCCTTTTGCGGCGTTTTTGTTCTGGTAGATTGAGAAGATACCGGTGATGGTACACCGCGAGCCCGGCACCACGCGGTTTGTGAGATACCGGTCGGCCGAAATGAGCACGTGGCGTGGCAGCTCGCCCACCGGTACCTGGTCGGGGGCCTCCTGCAGCTTGATGACCTGCTGGTCGACAAAATGGGAGCGCTCGTGCGTGACAAAGTAGGGGTCGAGTGGGCACTTGTCGTCGCTAGGCTCGTTCTTGCCGCGTATGCGTCCGCACTGACGGGGCAGGGTCACGCTCGTAAAGCCACCGGTGACTGGGATCGTCTGCTCGAAACCGCAGCTGCGGCACTGGATGGCCAGCTCCGTGGCCTTGGACGACATGACCGATGCGCCAATGACGATACCTGGCACGCGCACCAGGCGCGAGATAGTCATCGAGTCCAGGTTGCGGATCGCCACGTGCTCGGCGTTTGAGTGCAGCAAAAGCTGATGCTCGGGTAGCTCAATTTTCACCTGGTGCGGAAACACGATGCGATGTGTGCAGCGCTTCAGGGCCTCCTCGAACTAGATGAGAAGAAAGAGAAAGCAGGTCAGCACGGCGAGTTTCCTTCGCTTTCGGGCGCCGGAGGGACGTTTTCTCGGTAGGAACACACCAGAGGGATAATCTCCGCAGGCTCTGTGACCAGTCGGTGGGCCAGCTCCTCGTTGTACTTGATCAAGTCGCCGATATTGACATCGCAGTAGTACTTGTGAAGAAGAGCATTCTCTTTGAGTTGGTCCCTACAAAGAAGAAAGAACAAAGCCGTTAGCAAATTGCATCCGGATTATCACGGTATAAGAGCTGGACCACGATGCGCCATACCGGTAGACAAAGTCGTTGTCGAGGCGGAACTTGAGAATGAAATCTTCGAGATCCTTCCGGGTCTTCACACGAGTCTCCTCGCCCGTCTCGTTGAAGTCATACACGTGAGTCGAGTAGACCGACTGGCGATCCATCTTGGCGGTGGTGGTGGGCGAATTGTCTGCTGTATGCTGTACGTGGCGGCCGAAGCACGAGAAGGGGTTGGAGAAGACAAGACGGGCTGGTTGCTCGAAGAGGATGCAAAAGTGGCGATGGAGGGGAGAACTCAACGCGAAAAACGCGTCGCGCTCTGCTAAGACGCGTCTCGTTAAAGTGGTCGCATAAGCGGCAATAAACCAAGCTAGTCCTATTTAGTACAGGCCTGCTTTCATGACATTCAGGCACACACAAGAAACAACGCCTTTGAATTTCAGCAACCTGTGCATACTTAAACTTTATCGTGGCCTATTGATTTGAGAGCCCTTCGTTTTGAATTCACGGTAGCAGGGATGGAATGCGATAGATGAATTGATCTTTTCGTCCTTCTGCAACCCGACTCAGCACAGGGGCAGCTCACATCGTCTGTCATGAACGACATTCTGTTTCCCGGACCCTTCAGTTTGCTCTGCATCCTCTTCTCTAATAATTGCAAGTGATAGATGTAGCTACATGCAACATTACTCGTCTTCTCGTCTCCATGTTCTCCTAGCAAAGGCACTGTACCTTCCTTCATCCAACCACTCACAGTCTGACTTCCTCCTTGATACGTGTTCTATTGTTTCTTTTGAGTGATCTTCCACAACAGCCTGCCTATCTCATGGTGTCTTCTGTTTTTCATTCGAACTTCTTCTTTCCCCTCTCTCCCTTCGAACACTTGCCCATTGGTCATGTCTAAAGTCTCGGGCTCTTGAGTTCCTAGCTTATGACACTCGGCAAGTGGCTAGTCCAGGCCAGTTCAGTGATATTTGACATTAGAGGAGCTGCAAAAAATCATATTTCAAAGACATTGCCATTCTACTCTGTTCTCGTTCATGTTGTGTCTGTTGTCTTCATCCGAAAATGGACTAGCCTCTTTTGCGTTATATAATCATTAAGCTCCTCCAATCACAGTCCGCCCTGAATCCCATGTCGGTTTGCCTAGCGCAGGACAAGCCACGACGACGAAACAAGACACGCAAGACACGGCGGGATCTTACATCGCCTGGTATCAAGCAACGATCGGCTGCTCCCGGACCCTGCGCGAACCTACCTGCGCACACTGCGCCGGAGCTCTGTCACTTTCCCTATCTCTCATCATTATCCCTCGCGCATCGCTCCTCGGCTCTTCTCTTTCTTTCCCGTGGCGCCTCGACGTCTGGCAGCTTCCTCAGCTATCCCCGGATCCACCTCTCCTACATGTTGTCCATGCCCAGCTGCAGCCGTTCTGGTTCTGGGCGCAAGTTTAGGGACGGTCAGCTATGTTCCCAAGTCCTGATGTCCGCCAGTCGGTCGACAGCCTCGCGTCTCCGCCCCCCGGCATAGCGCAACGATCCGACTTCCCATTTCAAAAGTAAGTCTTGAAGCTGGTTCTCTCTGCTCTGCTTCACCTCACTTCTCTCTGTTTATGCGCACGGCCGCTGATGCCTCGAAGACTACCTCAGCGACAACGCCGCGGGTCGACCGCCAGCTCTGTCACTGTCACCTCCATTGGCGGCAGCTTGGACACGGCCTTTGGTGTCAACTGGCCAGATGCTCTGCACGAGTCGAGTCAAAATGGTATGGTTTGGGGCACTGCGCATGGATGGCGTTCACAAGGGCCTTGCTTTGACTGACCGCACTCTTCCTGTTCCGCCAGCCATCTCGACCCTCCTCCAACCCCCGATCGTTCGGACCGGCCTGCTCCCACACACATCAGCCCCTGCGCACAGCGCCCACAGGCCGCCCACCGCGAAAGACATCCCACCTGTTCCCCTAACAAACATTCCCCATGTCGAGATCTCCGAGTTTCAGACATACCTGGCGCAGGTCGGCGCACTGCACGAGCAGCTGCGCCGCGTCCAAGAGAGCGAGGATGAACAGCAGCAGCAGCAACCGGCTGCAGGCGGATTGTCGCCCTCGAGGCGGAACAGCAACAAGGAGGATTCCGCGACCGGGTCCAACGACGGATTACTTCGCCCTGGAACAAGCAGGCCGATAAGAAGGCTGTCCGTGTCATCCGTGTCCTCGCTCTCCTTGAATGACGCCCAAAGCCCTGTTCGGAAGAGCTCCTCGAGCTATCTATCGAGGAGAGCAAACCAAGGGCCGCCGCCGCTGTCCACGATTCCCGACGTGTACTTCGACGAAGACTTCCACCTCGAAAACCCACGGACCTTTGATATTGTCAGCGAACGATCCGAGGTTGTGCCGTCGTCCACGACCGCCAGTGGCGAGAAAGCCAAGAGCAACGATGGCACGGAGGCAGTAGCGCTAGCACCGCGCAAGGCGCTGGCCACCAATGCCATTCTGCAAGAAAAGCTCTCGTGGTACATGGATACGGTGGAGATGCACCTGATTTCGTCCATCTCGACTGCTTCAACAGCCTTTTTCACTGCGCTTGGCTCTCTCAAGGAGCTGCACACAGAGGCCGCCGATTCGGTCGAGCGGATAAAAGCCCTGCGGACCGAGCTCGGCGCTCTCGACGAGGAAATTGCAACACGCGGTCTAGAGATCGTGCAGAAGCAGCGTGATCGTCAAAACATGCAGCAGCTCCATGCCGCAGTTATGCAGCTTCGGGACATTGTGGACGATGTTGGTGCATGCGAGAAATTGGTAGACGATGGCGAGGTTGAAGCAGCACTGGACAGCATAGCTCGTCTGGAACGGCTCATTGCTGGTGAGCAGGATACGACAACAGACCAAAGACGTCAACAGACACAGCAGCAGGGCCAGAGACAACCACGAACCTACGCCCTTCGAGACCTGCGGGGAGCTACCGCACTACAGGGTGTGCAGGACGACATCGCGACTCTACGGTACCGCATAGGTAAAGCCTACGAGGCCAAGTTTGTGGCCACGCTGATCCAAGACCTCCGGCGTCATATCGAAACTGTGCCCCGTCGGGAGGTACTCATGCGATGGAATAGCGCTGCGGTGCGTGCGCGCGGTGGCCACAGCCGCGAGCCATCAGTGTTTCCGGCATATCTGGCGTCTACCGATGCGCTTCGGTTGGAGCTTGTGCCGATGGTGACGGGCCTCCACCGGGCCAGGCACATCGCGGCAGCCACACATGTGTACCGCGAGTCCGTGATGCGAGAGATCAAGAATTTGATCCGACGACCGCTCCCGAGCTCCAACGACGACGACAACGAGTCGATGATGTCGTCCTCGACGCTTGGGAGCGGCCGGCGGTCATCGCAGCAGGAGAAATCCATTGTTCTTGCTCGGAACCTACGCGCGCTCGAGGCGGAAGACGCCGAGGAGCTACTGATGACGATCTACATCAGCGTGACGGAGACCTTACGGCGAATGACGACGCAGGCCAAGGTGTTGCTAGACGTGGCCAGCTCTGTCGGTCTGGACAGCGACAAGACGTCAGAGCCCATGTCGCCTCCGTTCAGCCCTTCCGGCCGGCCGATGCAGCAGCAGCTCTCCACAGCCGGCCTCGAAGCGCAGGGAGAACTACACAAGTCGCTGGACCTAGCCAATTTCACGGGACAGGCAGTGGACGTCGTGCAGGAGAAGATGGTCAAGATCCTGCGGGTGCGCTCGGAACAGAGTGCACGCCTATCGCTGATTCTGTTTCTGCGGTACTTTACACTCAACCTCCACTTTGCCAATGAGTGTGAGGCGATTTCGGGCCGCAGCGGGACGGCGCTCAAGACGGCCGTGAACGGACAAATCAAGACCTTTGTGCAGAACAACGGAAACAGCGAGGCGCAGCAACTCGCGCAGGAGATGGAATCCGACCAATGGACAGCAAAGGACTTCACTGACCAGGACAATGCGCTTCTGCAGGAGATTTTGCAAGCCAGCACCAAAGATTCGGAGGTATGGACGGCAGACATCCAGCTCTGGGCACCACCGACGCCGGCGGTCGGAGACGGCGATGAAGGCAAGACGGCAAGCAGTGCTGCGGCGGGCGCAGGTGCCAAAGCCAAGACGCGGAGCGCGGCCATCGACGAGGAGACGTTCCTGGTGCCCACGGCGGCTGTGCTGTGTCTTCAGGGCATCGAGCGGTTCATGCGGCTGACAGTGGCCATTCCGTTTATGACGACGGATGTGGCGTCGTCGCTGGTGCAGTACCTGCAGCTCTTCAACTCGCGGTGCACGCAGCTGATTCTGGGTGCGGGCGCAACGCGTTCCGCCGCCGGTCTCAAGAACATCACAACGAGGCATCTGGCCATCGCGTCGCAGGCACTGGCCTTTCTCGCGGCGCTTGTGCCGTACATGCGCGAGTTTATCCGGCGCCGGGTGGCCTCGACGCCGGGCGGGGGGTCTGGGGCCGCCGGACCGGTGTCGGGCCTGATGGGTGAGTTTGACCGCGTGCGCCGACTGTACCAGGAGCACCAAAACAACATCTACGACAAGCTCGTGGAGATCATGGGTGGACGGGCGGCGGTGCACGCACGGGCGATGCAGGCCATCGACTGGGACGGGGACGTGGACGGAGCGGTGCATGCCTACATGGAAGCACTGGCCAAGGAGACGACGACGCTGCACCGGAATCTGGCCAAGACGCTGCCAGAGGGAACGGTGCTGTTTATCATGGCGCCCGTGTTCTCTGGATACGCGGAAACGCTGGGTGGTGTCCTGAGGGCGGCTGAGGTCACGACACAGAACGGCAAGAACAGGTACGGTCTCCCCTTTCCCTCCCGTGCTTTACCCACGAGGCGAAGAGCTAGGAGTCGATTTTGAGTGCTGACATCCTCAACCTAGCATGCTACGTGACATCGATTACTTTGAGGCTCGGCTTAGTAAGATTGACGGGTTTGGCAACTCGGGCCGGGACCTCCGGGGGATTGTTACGGACAAGGTGATCCGGCCGCCTACACCGCCGCCGCCGCCGCCTCCGCCACCAGACCCAGAGCCGGAGCCAAAGCCGCAGCCAAAGCAGGAGCCAGAGCCGAAGCCGGAGTTGGCACCGGAACCAGAGTCGAAGCCAGAGCCAGTGTCGAAGCAGGAGCCGGAGCCAGAGCCGGAATCGAAACCAGAGCCGGTGTCGAAGCAGGAGCCGGAGCCGGAGCCAGAGTCGAAGCCGGAGCCGGAGCCAGAGTCGAAGCCGGAGCCGGTGTCGAAGCAGGAACCAGAGCCGGAACGAGATCTGGCACCAGTTGTGCCGGCTTCAGAGGAAGCAGAAGTTATCAATGAGGAAAAGGATGAAGACACGAAGGCTGAGGACGCCAAGGCCGAAGACTCAAAAGAGGAAGACACCCAGAGCGGTGATGTCATGGACGGGACTTCCAAGGACGAGGATGCCAAGGACGGAGACGTCGAAAAGGAAGATGCCCACGGCAAAGAGGCACAAGACGAAGATACTCACGACGAAGCCGCCAAGAACGAAGCCGTCGAGGAAAAGGAAGAAAAGGGGGACAAGAAGCAGAACGACGACGAGGATGAGTCTTCATTGCCTCCGGTACCCCCGCCCGAAGACGATGGCAGCAGCGCTGCGGCCAACACGTCCAAAGCAAAGGGAAAGAAGTCGGGCGGTCGGAATAAACGGGCACAGTCGTCGGCGCAGAGCAAGAAAGACGAGAAAGGCGGAAACAAGGGCGAAAAAGCTGACGAGAAGAAGGGCGAGAAGGACGAGAAGAAGGTCGAAAAGAAGGATGGGAAGAGCGAGAAGAAGGGCAAGAGAAAAGCCGGGCAGGGGAGCGGTAATAAGGGTTAGTTGGAGGCTGTCCGCGTCCGCCAGGATCGGATTGGTTTGTTCGTTTGTCCATTAGCACATTGCCTTATATACAGCATGAAGAGTGTAGGAAGCGAAGAACGCTTTGACTTACAAGTGGGAGTCGTGAACCTTGCGCAGCCACAGGCCCGATCGGGTTTAGCTGTGGATCGCCCCGCTCGTTATGCGGTCACGTCTTCAACTTCAACCTGGAACGAACGCAATGTGCGGTTCCGTATGCAACGAACGCTCACAACCATGGAGGCAGCCTCATCCAGCGACCCAGGGAATGGCGCCCGCATGTTCCGCTGCTCCGTGCTGCACTGCGGCAAGCTCTTCAACCGCAAAGAACACCTGCATCGGCACGTCAAGTCGCACAATCCACACCCACCGCACGAATGCCGAATATGTGGACGCCGTTACGCACGGAGGTAGGCAGGCCAGCAGGCAGACGGGCGGGAAAGCGGGCTTGCCCCCCAGGCTAATGCATTTTCCACAGCGACGTTCTCAAGCGGCACGTGGAGAACCATCCAGTCAACCCACATCCCCGCCAGCCGCGTATGCCGCCATGCAGTGGCTGTTTGGAGCGGAAGACACGATGCAATGGCGGCTCCCCTTGTCAGGCCTGCACCCGTGCGTCGACAGCGTGCATCCGGCCCAATGCGGAGTGGCTGCCTCCCCAGGAAGGGGATGCCGAGGCGACCACCACCGGAGACGATCCCAACCCCGAAGGTCCGTCAAGCGACAGCCATGGCGGAAGCGATGCAACGCGCCAAGCCCAGCCACAGCCAGACTCAGCGTCTGTACGTTTAGAGGAAGACCCTGCGTCGACGCGCTTGCCGGGGCAGAGCATATCCCCAGCGGACCCTGATTCCCTCCCTACTCCGAGCAACTCGGAACAGGGCACTGCGTTGCTCGCTTTGGATCCGGTCGCGCAATTCCCATGGTTGGCATCCGACATGGGCATATACCAGCAGGAGGAATCGAGGACAGACATGCTCTCTATGGACTTCACGAGCCAGGCACCGCCCTTGGATGGGGCGAAGTCCAACTCAACGTTGCTGCCCACAGCGCCAGCCCACGCTGGCCACCAGGGTTCGGACGCGCAACCCAGTAATACCTTCTCCCTAGACGCTCCAGCCATCAGTGGCCACCTTGCGGCAGACCTGTCCACGGGGCTGAACAGTGGCATGCTCCCGGAGGGCACCCATGGCTCCTATCCCCTCTACAGCATGCTACCTTCTGGGTCTGCCCAGATCTTCGAAGCGATGCAGGATCCCCTGCAGCAATGGCACGATGCCAACATTGCAGAACAGCTCGTCGAAGCCTACTTTCGGGACGTCCATCCCTGCTGGCCAATCCTGCACAAACCCACCTTTAGCATAACAAAGTGCTCTCCCATCCTGAAGCGGAGCGTCCTCATCTTGGGAAGCCTCGCGAGCGATGGTCTGGACCATCTGGCTCTGGCCCCCGCTGCCGTCAATACTATCCTAGCCACACAGCCCCTTGTCCAGGTATGTCGGCCCCTCTGCCTGGCTAGAAATATACAGGATATTTACATCTTATGTCTGGTCCGCAGGAGCAGTTCATCCCCCTCGAGACCCTCCAGGCAATGCTCCTATGTCTCGTGTACTGCATTACGTATCCGGTTCGTTTCCCTCCATGCCCCTTTGCATAGCACAGAGGCGCTAAACATGCTCCTACAGGGCCGGGGCGAAACGGTCTTTGGGGCCTTGCGGCTCCATGGCTACCTCGTAGCGGCACTTCGCTGCCAGCAAGTATTCTCTGGTATGCACGACCTACGAGTCGAAGGACAGCTTGTCGAGCAAGACGCGTTTCGATGCTGGGTCGCGCATGAAGCACTCAATCGGTATGCAAAAACACCCAGTAGTATGGATGCCATGCGTGACGACCGGTGGTGCTGGTGCTGACCAGGCTCTGCAGGCTGGCTTATTCGTGCCTGCGCGTGGACGCATACCTGAGCATACTCTTGGACCAGCCACCCTCGGTTCGCTATTTCGAGCTGACCGTGCCGCTTCCCAAGTTGGCGAGTCTGTGGAGTGCCCGCACCGCCGAGGAGCGCAGCAAGCTGCAATGGAGCACGCCTGCGGGGCGGGAGAGTGCCCTGTTCTGCAACATTGTGCGCGACGGTCTCGACGACGAGGGCGGCAACCGACGCTGCTATCCGTTGACCGGACTGGACTACCATCTGTGCCTGTGTGCCCTGCAGGTTGGAGTGTGGGAGGCGGCCCGCGAGGCACACAGCCTTTCGTCAGACGAGCTGTCGACCAAGCTGGGTCCAGGCGGTCCCATCTACTTGTGGCGCCGCCACCTGGACTTTTGGCGCCGGTCTATGGAGGCCAACGGCCGGTTCGGCGGCAGCAGCCGGGCCGACGACACGGCGGCGACGGCGGCTGCGGCGGGGGCGGACGACGACGAGGAGCCGTTTGCGCCGATGACGCAGATCCTGTGGTACGTGTCGTACATGAAGATGCACGCGCCGATAGCGAACCTGCAGGCGTCGGCCGCCCTGAGCAGCAAAAACAAGCGCCTGTCCGTGGCGGCCGCCGTGCCCAGCGCCAACCTGGCCCACTTTGACTTTTGCGCGCGCATCCGGGTCTGGTCGGAGTCGCGCTGTGCGCGCGTGGCGTGCTGGAATGCGGCGCAGATTGCCCGCGTCGTGCGCCACGAGGCCGCGGATCCCGTGCGCGCCCGCCGGTTGCGCCTCAACCCGCTGGCGTGCCACGGGCTGTTCATGGCAGCCGTGGTCGTGGTGTCGTATGCGTTCTACTTCCAGTCGTGCGGCTGCTGCACCATAGACTCATCGGGCCTGCTGCAGCCCGTGGTGGACCTGTTTCAATCGACCGAGGCCGACGGCGACGAGGTGCTGCATGCGTGGTGGGACTCGAACAGAGGGTATGCGGTGTTGGGGCCCAAACAGACCGCGCTCTGCCGCTGCCAGCTGGACGACCTGGTCTCGTGGATGCTCGCAGAGCTTTCGTCGATGGATCCCGACATGGCCACAACCTTTGTCGCTTTCACGGAGAAGCTCAAGATCGACTGAGGCCGTGGCGTACAATGTTCACGGCACTGGAATAAATGCTCCCTCTTGGATCGATCGTCCCCGTGTCTGCTCTCCTGTGAGGTGCTTGCCTTCTCTTGCCTTTCCGTCTCGTCTGGTCTCATTGTCAAGACCAGCGTAACCACGAGAACGCCACGGCTAAGCAAGCAGCAGCCCCGCAGGCCTTTTTAATCGCGCGCATCTTCGCCATTTCGAACACACCTTGCCCTGTGCTCATGTCGTGATTCAGCATGCTTCTCGCGAGCGAGCCGGCAATGGCACGTCTGGCCGATGACGTCTCCTTAAGTGCATGTCATTTTAGTGCATGTGGCATGTCTCAATGTCCATCCCACATGTCCCCGATCCACACAGCCCACACCCGGGCCGTATGTGGGGGATGTGGGATCGCCCATCATGGATTTGTGGGTGTGCACGGCCAGCATATGTGGGATGATCGTCTTAGAAGCTCCAATCCGAAGCTCTTCATGCAGTGCAACGAGTTTCTAGAAAGTCATCGCTGAGCCTGACAAATACAGAATGAACGGGCGTCAGGGAATTGTATAAATAAAGGAGATGATCACATAGAAAGAAACCATCACCTTCAGCATCGATACCATTCTCAGCTCCGAGAAAAGAACAACCCCGAGAAACGAAACGATGTCGTCGATTACGAAAGTTGCACTGGCCGGGGTAGGTACCAGTCAGGCCCTGTTCATAGCTTGATCGTTTGCTAACGTGCGCGTTAGGCTACCGGCAACCTTGGCCCGGCCATCTTGGACCAGCTGGTGAAGGCCGGCTTTGAGGTCACCGTGCTCACCCGCACCGGCTCGAAGCACACCTTTCCGGCGTCTGTGAAGACAGCCAGCGTCGACTACGGCTCGCTCGATTCGCTCGCCGCGGCCCTGACCGGCCAGGACGCGTTGGTGTCGACGATTGGGGCAGCGGGGCTGGACCAGCAGGTGCTGCTGATCGATGCGGCCATCAAGGCGGGCGTCAAGCGCTTCCTGCCCTCCGAGTTTGGCGGCGACACGACCAGCCCCAAGACGGCCCAGCTGCCCGTCTTTGCCGGCAAGGTGGCGGTGCAGAAGGTGCTGAAGGAGAAGGCGGCGGCGGGCCAGCTGACGTACACGCTGATCGCCAACGGGCCCTTTTTCGACTGGGGGCTGCGGATCGGCTGGATCGCCGACGTCAAGGGCAAGTCGATCGCGCTGTGGGACGGCGGCGAGCGGCAGTTTGCCACGACCACGCTGTCGGCCGTGGGCCAGGCCGTGGCGGGCGTCCTGAAGCACCCGGAGGAGACCAAGAACCGCTCCGTGTACGTCCAGGAGGCCGTGCTGTCGCTGAAGCACCTGCTGGCGCTGGCGCAGCAGGTCGCCGGCGCCGACGGCTGGACAGTCACGACGCCCAAGATCGAGGATGAGCTGGCCGGGGGCTACGCGGAGCTGAAGAAGGCGCAGCCCGACCCGGGCGTCTTTGCCATGAAGTTCATCAACGCCGCCTGCTTCGGCGAGGGCTACGGCAGCCCGTTCCCCAAGACAGACAACGAGCTGCTGGGCATCAAGCAGCTGACGGACGCGGACATTGTGGCCCTGCTGAAGTCGCTGTAGAGAGCAGCATGAAAGTAGCTATGAATCCAAAACAGAGACTGGCTTCTCTTGCATGTCTACGCAACGTTCTGCTTCTGTCCATCTCAACCTACGGTTTCTACTCTTCCTTTCCCAGGCTTTATGAGGTCAAATCCGGTATCCCCGTGCTCTGGTCTTTTTAAATTCTTGGTCCCACAGGATTGCATACCTGTCAAGTAGCAGTCAACCACTGCTCGTCTCTGGAGGCAAACGATGACTGCCTCGTATCGGAGGCATCAATTGGTCACGTGGATAAAATCCAGCTTATAAAGCGCAAAGGACAAAAGTACTTTTTTGCACATGTTTGCTCGGGTACTTTGGTTGCATCAACAAAACAAAGAAAAGAGCAAGAACGCCAAGAGTAATGCTCTGTAAAAAGAACCTGGGAAAAAGAATTCGAATCCCAGCTGAAAATCCTTGTCCAGGACAGGGTGCTGAGCGATTGCAACAAGCGATCTGGCTCCCGCTCGCCGGAAGCGGAGATCCGATCTGGACCACAGGGGGGAAGGTGATCGCAATTTTAAAAAGTACCGAAAAGACCCCCCCTTCGCTCAGGGGACAGGGGACTAGGGGGAGGCACGAGTAAATAATACACATCCTTTGGCACGGCGGGACAAAGAACATGGAAAGTCAAAGAGAAGTACGAGCGAAAGAAGACGAAAAACATCACAGGATTTCTTTGTTTGGTTGGGTGAAATTGTTTGTTTTTCTTGTCATGCAGTCGTAGCCCAGAAACCAGAGGGGGGTGCTCGACAAAGAGCTCCTCTCCCAGAAAGCATGTCTAAAAAGTATGTACAAAGAAGTCTTTGAAAGAAGAAAGAGAAAAAAAAGAAGAAAACAGGAAAAGGGTATAAGCCAAGCGGCCAGCGAAAGTGTAGAATAGAAAAAATGCCACACAAAGGAGCATAGAGCGAGTGGTCGCTCGTTTGGAGGCCAGGAGGAGAAGAGGGAAAAAAAAACCAGCCACAGACTGGTACAGGTTCATGCATCATGCGTTCGCGCTCCAGCACGAACCAGACAGAGAAGACAGAAGATCAGGGTGCCACCGGGGAACCAAACCGAAAGAGCCAGGGAGCCAGCGAGGCGGGAGCGTCAGGGCGAGCAAGCCTAGTAGCGCTCGACGACAAAGTTGCGGGCGACGACCTTGGACGTGTCCTGCTGGGCCACGTCGCGCTTGGAGGCAGCAACGTTGTTGCGGCCCAGGGTCACGACGATGTGCGTCTGCTCCGTCGACTTGGTCTGGATGTCGTCAGGCAGGTAGTAGGCGTTGTCGCAAGGGAAGCTTGCGCAGCCCGACACCGGCGTGTTGGGCTCGTCTGCCGGGTACATCTCCGACACGTTGTCCACATCGTTGGGGTTCACGATGGCGGACACGTCGAAGAACGTGATGCCGCCCCAGCTCTGGAAGCTGAACTCCGCCAGCATTCCGGGCACGTTCGCACTGCCGGCGGCCACAGCGTACGCGTTGCCGATGAAGCCATCGACAAGCTCCACGTCAACGCTGCTGCCGCCGGGCACGGTCACCGGGTCGACGCCCTCGACACCCGCGTTCGGTGTCAGATACACCGTGCGCTCCACGTCGTCCAGCGACTTGAACGTGACAACGTTCGTGGCGGTGGCAGCGGCAGCAAAGGCCAGAAGGATGGAGGCAAAGGTGGTCTTCATGGTGACGGGTAGTTAACGGGTGGGATGACGGGTGGGAAGAGACGGGTGGAAATGAGTGGTGGTCGGTGGTCTTGGAAAGAATGTGTGGATCTTCTGTGAAAGGATTGACGAGAGTATAAAGCTTCAAGCTTTATGAAAAAGAAAAAAAGAAGTAAGGAATGGATGTGGTCTTGAAATCTGAAAAGACTGGAAGGTTCAACGGAATGATGATGGAGCAAGAATCGAGGAGGGAGGGAAGGGAGGGGGGAGGGCGGTCTTTTATAGACGAATCTCTGGTATGTGAGAAGGGCCAGAAGGGTGTAATGGGGGGGGGTGTGGGAGGGGGTGGGCGAGGCCATTGAGGAAGTGGAACCAACGGTGCAAGGGGCTAGGTGAGGGGAAATCGAGCAAAAAGCGGTCTTTGCCTCTGTTTGCTTGGTACTTGTCGGCCTTACGACATGCATGGTATTGTTGCCTTTCAGCCCGCTTGCTCGGCTCGACCAGGCGTCGACTGACGCAGGGCTGACGTGGCCGGACACGACGTCAGATCCCCCGAGGCAGCTGACGTATGGTGCGGCCGATGATGCTGCGCGCGCGCTCCTTTGGTCGTTCGTAAGGCGGCGGTCGTGCGCACGATGGACAACGCGCACATGGCCGCGACGGGGGGGGACCCGGCCAGGCGCAGGGGAAGGGTTGTCTGCCCCTTGCACTAAGATGGCCTCCCGATGGGGCGAGGACCCACAGAGCGGCAGTGTACCACCTACCCTGCTCTTGGCGTGGGAATGGGTGGGGGGGCGGGGTGGCGGTAACCTTCGGCATTCTCTTAATTTTTCACACAACAGGGGGTGTTTTTTTTTTTCCTTTTTGTGTTGTTGGATGCGTTTTTTTGTTCATTTTTCCTCCATTTGATGGTCTTTTTTTTGTTTGTTCTCTTGTTCTTTACCCGGTCTCTTTGGTGATGCAATGAAAGAAACATAACTACGATTAAGAAACAAAGACCGCATCGACTCGGAACAATAAACTGAGACACGTTTACGATACGCGCGCGGGAAAGACGCACGGAACCAGTCCTCTCGGGGTTTTTCAATGGCCACCGTTGAAACAAAGAAAGTAGTCGAGGCACCGTGTCAATAGGCTGGCTCCACGGCCGAATAGCGCCGCCCAAAATGGCGCCCAAAGGGGCCGCTTGAGGGGCCGTCAATGGGAAGGGGCCGCCTAAGGCACCGCCTAAGGGGCCGCCAACAAAGCGCTGCCGCAGGAAAGCAGACGGCATCTGCCCGCAAACGGAACAATAGCCAAGAGTGACCAACACCCGGACGAATGGGCAGTTCGCGCGTCGTCTCGGCCGCTGCATGAATTGAAAAAAAAAGAGGAAAAAAAACCGAATGGGCAAACGGGTAAATCGAAGAGGCCCAGGCCGTTGTTCGCTCGGCCCTTTTCCTTCGATGGCAGCGCAAGCAGCCATCTTAACCTCATCGGCCGAAAGCAGTTGACTGCTCTGTTGCCTCGGATCGGGGTGGCGAAGAAAGGCAAAAAAGGCACAGCGGAATTGCTCCGTAGGCCGTCTACTCCGTAGTTCGAGCCAACGGTTGGCGGGTAAGAGGACTTACCGAGTATGCTTCTTGCAATGTGGCCCATCCGCGTCAGTGCGTCGCCTTGTTGTCTGAAAACGGTTGTCATGAGCCTTCCGTCATAACCATTACAGCAACGGGCAGCGCCATGACGCTGCGCGAAAGAAGCAGAGAGAAGGGCAACGAAGTGAAATGCATTCGAGGCCGTTGCAACGACTGACGCCTTGGATGCATACGGAGTACGTATCTTACACACACCCCACCACCTTCCTCTCATTGCTCTTGTTCCTTTGTTCCTGCTCGGTTGCATCTTCCATTTTTCGCTCCTGCCTTTTCGAGTCGTTGCACCCGGAGTGGCTCCGCACGCCGCCGCCGCCCACCCACACGGATTTGGGACGAGGGGTTTTTCGGGATGTCGGTTTCTGCCCCTGGTGCCTGGGCATCTAGACCGCCAGAAACCCCACCCACCCCACCACTCGTGCTCCGTATTCCGTGCCGCCTGTGCCGCACCTGCAACCAATCGAGGCCGCGACGGCAGCAAGGGCGACAATCCGCTCGGTGGAGAAGAAGAAAACAGCTCCCACCCTTCCTTCAAAGCCTTTACCGCTCTCCGGCCGGCACCGGAGGGCGGAGGCTGGTGGCGTGCCGTGCGAAGGCTGGTGATCCTTGCATTCGTCGCGGTGGCGGGCCAATCGGCGCCTGCCAACGCACCCGGGAGGTGACCTTGCGGTGACCAGGCAAACACGTATCTTCTCCCTACTGAGCCCGGTACCTTCTGTTGTCACTTGCAGTCAGTCGCCCTCATGACTACTTCGGACTTTGCATTCGGAAGGAAGGGCTTGACGTAAAAGAATCTGTGCGGGTCAGTGGGTTAATACTCGTAGAATATGGGCAAAGAAAAGAAAAAAACACTGTAGCCACTGTGGGCTCGGGCACTGTATGAATAATACTCTGTTTGCAGTATTAGGAGGAGGTACGGAGTACTTCGTTCTCTCTGCTGTCTGGCCGCAATTCGAAGTCATTTAACCATCGGGCTACGAAGCCTCGCCTGCGCTACGCAATATTCATGTGCTACGCTGCGAGCCTCGGCCGTGCTCTTTTGCCTCAGCATGATTTCAAAATGCAGATAAAAAAATAACTAAAGAACAAGTCGGATCAAAAGAAAAAAAAATCGTCTTGCTTGATAATACCTGGAAAAATTATTGCGCAAAAAAGGGAGACAAAAGGAAAGAAAACAAAAAAAGTGGAACTCTGTAAAACTCTGCGCTCACACTTCCTGCAGGAACAACTCACGGCCCAGTTTAATTCAGAACTCAGAGCGACAGCAGACCAGCCACCTGCATTAGGCTTTGATAGCGGAAAAAGACAAGAGGGCGAAGGGAAGGCAGAGCAACGAGAAAAAAAAGCAAAAGGAACGTAACAGAAAAAAAGAAAAAAAAGAAAAAAAGAAAAAAAGAACGGAAACTACGGGGAGGGGGAGTGAGAGAAAAAAAAAACGAAAACTCTTCTTCCATCGCTTCCGAACCGTCATGCTCGCATGCAACGCAAACAGGCAGCAGCATTGTTACGGTAGAACGGGGGGGGGGGGGTTGCGTTTATCGAAGGGAACCAGAGGGAGGTGGTTTTCGGCACGTCGTCATGTCCTCGTAGGAAAAGAAGGATGTTGCATCGCTGAATAAGAAAAAAAGAAAAAGGACATTGTTTTTTGGCAGTGTCATCACGAAAAATTCATCCAGAAGCCCTCTAGGCCAACACCTGGGTGCCCGCAGATGGTAGGAGGGTTTTGGATGCTGCCTTACGGGACACCGCATGGCCACGCCACGTCACCGCGTCGCACTGGACGGTTGTCATGGCTGCGTCTCGAGGGACGGCTGGATTTTGGGGGGGAAACGCATATCCCGCGAACTCTGAGATTTTCTCAGTGGAAAATGTTTTTGCAATGAGGGCCTTTGCTCGCCAGCCCTTCTATTCTAGCCTGGACGCCTGGGTCTGCGGTCGGTTTTGTTGCTTTGCGGACGATTGACAAAAGCCTTCTTGCACGTAGAGCGTTCCGAGTCCTGGACCGGTGCTGCAGGTCAACTAGACAGGTCGCACGACGCTCCGGAGAACACAACGTCGCCGAGCCTGCTCCTTCGTCCAGTGAGGGCCCGCCATCCTGCCCTCCGCTGTCAGTTCCCCCCCCCCCCTCTTTTCCCCGTCTTCGTCCGGACGATAAATCTACGACCGGGAGAGACGACCCTTCCGGGGTTGTGTGCGACGTCCGTCCTGCGTAGGAGAAATGTGAAACAGGCTCGCTCTGTTCAATCAACAGCGAAAAGTAGTGAAAAGCAGCGAAAAGCACATGAGTGACGTGAAATTACATATGAGACGAGAACCTATTTTCATGCCATCGTTGCCCTCTTCATTGTAATTTTCAATGAGCGTACGGAGTATTCTCTTATATGAGGAGCACCCATTTTCGTATCGTTGCTGTCTCCGTCATATATCATAAAAAACTTGAAGCACAATGAGATGGGAAACCTCATTTTCGTGTATCGCTACTGTCTCTTCCACATATTATAGAAGATACTCTCATATGAGACGACAAGTCAATTCTCATATCATGTTGATATCTGTGATGTATCATAAAAACCCTTAAAAAATGAGATGAGAACCTTACTATATCATCGTTACTCGTTTCATCGTATTATACGAAGAACGTTAAAACTAGATTGCCATTTTCTTACTGCTGTGTATCCTTGTCTTTCCCGACTGAAGTTAACAAAGTCATTTATCTTCTTCTATCTTCACGGTCTACGAAGGTTGGTTATAAGCTCTATAACGGAAGCCATTAGATTACGAACATATAACAAGAGCTGTCTCGCCCTACCGACATGTTCCACCGGTTCTACGCAGCCCCCTATGTGATTTCCGAAGGGAGCATGGATTGTACTCAAGCAACCATACAGAGACCGCATCCTACCACTGGTCTGAAATTTCGGTTGATATCAGTTATGCTGAAAGGGATCTGGTTCCGGCCGGAAGAAGACTCTACGTAGCATCGTCGGCTGTTCCATGAGCCTGGCTTAGGAGCCAGTGAGAAAAACATCGCAGTGGTCAGGGCGAAAGAGCATGGAAATGCATAAATAACTTGTCTGCTCATCGCGGTTCACGTTGTTTTGGACAGTAACATAGACGAACGCAGCTTTTCAAGGTTGGAATTGTGTTCGAGTATACTATCTCGAGGAACTCTCACCCACGAGTGATGCGACATGACAGCAGAGGAGCAATCCGCATTTTCTGGGTTCAGAAAAAAAGACAAATCCCGAATAGGAAAAGATGTCGCCTGATGCGGGAACGCATATCGTGTATTTAAAATGATATTCCGTGGGAGGGTGGAGGAAAGCCTCCTAAGGCGAGAACCCTAGCCTTGCGCAGCCTTGTCCTACAACAAATTTTCTGTAGACACTTCGCATTGTACAATACAAAAAAAACAATATGGCAGGCAAGAAGGAGATCTCGCAAAGGCATTTGGGCAATAGATCTGAAGAAGAAGAAAAACGACCCGAAAAGAGCCAACCGGGGATCACCACCAGATGGAGGAGGACAGGGTTACGCAGGGCTAGCAGAGATCGCGAGAAAGGGATAAAACCATCTACTGAACGGCTAGGGAAGCCGATCTCCTTTTTATCCCTTGCCAAAAGTGTATTATGTTTACCAGAAGAATGCGCAGTCTTTGAACCATTGTTCAGCATGTCCCGTTCAGGAAGGGCGCTTCGAAGACAAGGGAGCTTCGATTTAGAAGACAGTGCTGTGTGCTATCCAAAATCAATTTACTCACCCAAGACACCCGTCTCTTCCACCGGCTCGTCGGTCTCTCCCGCTTTGTCGCGCCGCAGTTGTGCGGCCCAATACAGCTCCTGTTGTCCTTCTCAGTGAACCGCTGAGCCGCAAGATACTCTACGACGACGACTCCTACGCACGATGCCGACGAAAAAGGGGCTTTCTTGATCCTCATTTGTCGTCCTCGCCGTGACACTGGATTGAGAATATGGCGGCTCAAGATGAGCAGCAGAGTTGCTCAAGTCGGGAGACAGGACGTCCCTTGGACTTGGAAAGAATGAGAAGAAAACAAAAGAAGCCCAGGAAGGATAGCGTTATTATTATACGGCACGAACCATTGCCTCCCTCGTCAAGGCGCGCCCCGACCATGCCTCTCGCGAATACAGTGGTCTTAGCATCTTTCACTATGAGAAAAAGATGAGAATAAAAAGGAACCGTCTATTTTTAGACCCGATCCTAACGAACCTTCTCCTGTCTGCTTACTGAGACGACTGTACGCGTACTTGTTCCGCGGAAGAATGCTTTATCACAGCAGAAAGACATCTGGGCGGCCTCTTCCTTCCGGCTGCAGATTGACACCGATCTTGGGCGCCAGGATACATCCCATTGACTCACTCGGCACGTCGAGCTCTTCAAGACCGAACTGTCCCCAACGAAAGAGAGGCGCAAACGAATGCCGGTTTTCCAGAAAAGGGAGGAAACGGCTTCCTAGGGAGAAATGCATCCGGCCGACACCGGACAGATCCGGACAGATCGAGACGAGCACATACGTCGTTGCAAGCTCTGGCAAGCTTCCTCTCCGCCTCCTCCCCCCCCCCCAGCTCTGTGTCTTACATACCAGAAAACGAGCGTTTTTTTCTTAGCAGGCGTGGAGACCTTGCTAACGGTTCTTTGTCTGTAGGGACAAAGAAAAGAACGGAAGGAAGCTGAGTCAGTGAGTGAGTAGCGTGGATCTCGCATTGGCCGTGGTCCTTGCCAAAATTGCGCGGAAAAGAACCGAGCACCGCGGCGCAGTCGGCGCGACACTACACAGATCCGGAGAGAGTGCAAACGAGACAATTGCACAGCACGGTCCGAGAGCAATTGCACGCATGCGCGCATGCACACATGCAACTGCATGCATGCAGAGTGTCGTGCCTACCGGGGAAGCGGTCGATCGCCCCATCGTTCCCGTCGCGACGGCTCCACACGCCGACCCGCTGCGGAGCCTGGTCTGGCTGGTGGTGGGTGGTGCTGGGAAGAAAGCCCCGCCGGGCACACAAAGAAAACGCCCGACACAAGGGACAAAGAACAGAAACGCAAGGGATGGGAAAGAAGCGCCTGCGCGGCCGCCGGCAGAACTACGGCACGCCAGAGGACTGGCGAGCGTGTCTACCCGCTGTCTTGTCGTTGTTGTGGTTGCGTGCGATGCGATGGTGGTCGTCTGCGCGTGTTTTTTTCTTTCTTTTTTTTTTCTGGACTTCTTTTATTTGCCCCGACTGGAATGCAGACCAGTCCTTATGCGGCCGTAGGCAGGCGAGTTCCTCTTTTGTTTTCCTGTTTTCTCCCTGGTCCTCGTGTTGTTCGCGTGGCATGCATTGCTCTGTGACGACAGCCCCAAAGAAGCTCTACATGCCGTTCTTGTTTCCCATGCAACCAGGGTTCCCCCCCCGGCAAGATCTGCACCGTCCAGTCCGATTGCGTTCAGAATGACGTCTTTGCTGTTTTGCTCTTGCTGGGGCTCCCTGGGATCTCCGGTCTCACGAATGTGCTGCCTCTTGCTGCCTCTGATACGCACCGCCTACGCGGTCCTTGGCCTACCTGCGCGTCCTGGCATGGCTTCCACGCATGCAGCCTCTTTTTCTTCTCTGCAGAACTTGGCATCGAGCGATCTCCATCGTGCCGCCTTAAAACGGCCGCTGGTATGGGTCTATGGAACCAAGTAGAAAAAAAGAACCGGAAAGAAAAGAGAAACAGAACCGATCCCCCCCCCCCCGTGAACTTCCAGATACTCCGGACAGCAGCGGCAGCGCCTGCGTCATGCAAGTACCGCGCCCGTACTTCCGTCCATACAGTCCACTTTTCCTCGTCGTCGCTACGCCCAGCCGGCATGCCTGTCCGGGGGCTGTCGGCCGGACTTAGCTCCCTTTCGATGTCTTTGTCCCAAAAATATCCCGCTTTCGCCTCTTCCTTGGTAGGCTGGGGCCCCCTTCTCGTATCCGTCTGGAAGGCCGCTCCATGCCAGAAAGGCGCCGGCAAGCGGCCGGCCCTCCCACTCAGCTTCAACTTCGCCCATGGCTCAATAAGCAACGGCCCACGGATAAAAGGCTGGCCACCTGTCCATTCCTACCCCCTTCCCCCTTTCCTCCCTTTCTTCTTTTTTTTTTTTTCTATAAGATATAACAGAAGACCGTCTCTCGCTATCTGTCCTTCTCGCTCTTCCATACAAAAAGCAAGCACCGTTTTGCCCTCACTCTCGCTCCAATCCCCAATCAGTCTTTACAATACACACACACACACAAACACACAACACCGCTCTCTCCATTCAAAATGAAGTCCTTTGCTCTCCTCGGCCTCGCCTCGCTGGCTGCTGCCACGGCTGTCCCTGCCGGCACTGGTTCGGGCAACTCCACCGTCACCGTCCAGACCACCGCGTTCACCACCGTGTGCCCGTCGCCCACCACGCTCTACTACTCGGACAAGGTCATCACCGTGACTGGCTCGACGACCCTGACCATCACTGGTACGTTTCTTTCTTTCTTGTGTCTTGCTGTTTCTTCTCTGTCCCTTTTGCGTCCAGTAATGCTAACAAGGCCCAGACTGCCCCTGCACGTTCACCACCCCCCCTTCGTGGAAGAACGGCACGACGCCTGTCGTCGTTCCCACCACCACGCCGGGCACCCCCGTGCCGGCGGGCACGACCACCACCAAGCCTGGTGAGGCCGGCACGACCACCACCAAGCCTGGCGAGGCTGGCACCACCACCACCGCCCCCGGCGAGGCCGGCACCGCCACGACCAAGGGCACCACCGCCCCTGCGGGCACCACCGCCCCCGGCGGCACCACCGCCACCACCGGCCCCACGGTCGTCGCCACGGCTGGCGCTGTCCGCATCGGCTCGGGCGCCGCTCTGGGCCTCGTTGCCGGTGTTGCTGCCCTGGTCCTGTAAAGGGCTTGAGCGGAAAATAAAAATACATGACAGCAACACTTTTTTCTTTCGTGTCTCTCTTTTGGGATATCTTGTTGGCCCGGATTGCATAGTTGAATCACACCCCCTCCCTTTTTAATCGTCTCGATTTTTTTCTTCTTTTCATTTCAGAACAAAAGAGGGCAAGGAAGGAGAACAGGGCGCATACCAGGTTCTTTTTTTTTTCGGCAGCACCACATAGCTCGCATTGGGGCTACACCTCTCTTATTCTTTCTCGGTGGTGGTTTTTCATTTTTGGGAGGGCAATAGAACGGGCCTTTTCGTCGTCTTTGGGGAATCGTTAATCATTTTATTTAATACTCTATACGTATGGAATATCTTGCTCTTGGCGACAGGAGTTCGGTTTTCTATTTCGTACCATTTATCTTGTCTGAAAAAGAATCAAAAACAAGTTTATTTACCTGCAACGCCTCCCTGCGCCTAGATCACGTGAATGTCAAGGGGGTCATCAACAAGAAACGCTGGATGCACCGGTGGCAGACACAAACAACACAATACCTAAAAGGAAAATGAAACACGTAGAATGTTATATCAAAAAAAGCACTTCAGCATTTGAAACTAGAAAGGAAATCCTCCCGCCTTGCAACGCAAAGAGAACAAAAACGAAAAAGAAAAGCCTGAATCCTTTCTTCCCCCCAAAACGAGTTGTAATACCCTACGGCCCTTTGCTCTATCCTTTCCGCCTCTACTCGTCCACCACAGCCGCGAACTTGTCGAGCATCGACTGCTGGATGGCCTCGTACTGTGTCGTGGTTAGCATCAAATATGAAGGATAAGAGAAAAATACAAGGAAAGAAAGACGAGACGAGCGCTTGACATACCTTCTTGCTGATGACCTCCTCGCCGTCCGTCGGCACCTCGAACTTGAGACTGCGCAGCTGCGCCTGCAGCTCCTGCGTGGCGTCGCGCACCTTGGTCCAGCTGAGCCCCTGCGCAATCGCCTTCTGCGCCTCGTCGTGGAAGCCCACCATCAGCTTCATCATCCACTCCGTCTTCCAGATGGGGCAGAACTGGTCGTAGTCCGAGTACCCGTTCTGCTGCAAAAAGTCCTCCTTGATCAGCGTCGCCATGTCCAGCGTGATCTTGTCGGGGTCCGACAGCGCCGACTTGCCCACCAGCTGCACCACCTGGTCCAGCTCCTCCGAGTCCGACAGCAGCTGCTTGATCCGGTCGCGCAGCCGCGGGAAGTCCGGGTACGCCTTCTCATACCACCGGTCCAGCACCGTCGTGTACTTGGAGTACGACAGCGCCGTGTTGACCGACGGGAAGTGCTTGCGCTGCGCCAGCTTCTTGTCCAGACCCCAGAACACCTGCACAATGCCCAGCGTCGACGACGTCACCGGGTCCGAAAAGTCACCGCCGGGCGGGCTCACCGCGCCCACAATGCTGACGCTGCCTTCCCGCGACGGCGACCCCAGCGCGCTGACGCGTCCCGCCCGCTCGTAGAAGCTGGCCAGCTTCGCGCCCAGGTACGCCGGGAAACCCTGGTCCGCAGGCATCTCACCGAGACGACCCGACAGCTCACGCAGCGCCTCGGCCCAGCGCGACGTCGAGTCCGCCATCATGGCCACGTTCATGCCCTGGTCACGGAAGTACTCGGCCACCGTGATGCCCGTGTAGATCGACGCCTCACGCGCCGCCACCGGCATGTTGGACGTGTTGGCAATCAGCGTCGTGCGCTTCATGATGGGCTCGCGCCGCCCGTCAATCTCAATCGACAGCTCCGGGAAATCCTTGAGCACCTCAGCCATCTCGTTGCCGCGCTCGCCGCAGCCGACGTACACAATCACGTCGCTGTTGGAGAACTTGGACACCGACTGGCTGATGACCGTCTTGCCACAGCCAAAGGCGCCCGGGATCGCAACCGTACCGCCCAGCACGCTGGGGAACAGGGCGTCCAGCACGCGCTGGCCCACCAGGAACGGCTCGCTGGCCGACAGCTTCTCCGTCGTCGGCCGCGGCACGCGCACCGGCCACGTCTGCATCATGCCGAACTGCGTGGTCTTGCCGTCAAACTCCACGTCCAGAATCTTCTCGTCGACCGTGTAGCTGCCGGCAGGCGCAATGCGCTTGATCGTACCACGGGCCCGCGGCGGCAGCAGGATCTTGTGCTCGGTGATGAACGAGTTCTCCACCACAATGCCCCAGAGGTCACCGCCCGAAATGTGGTCGCCGACCTTGGCCTTGGGCGTGAACTCCCACTTCTTCTTGCGGTCCAGCGCATTTGCCGCAATGCCGCGAGGGATGTAAATGCTCTTAGACACTTCCGCAATGCTCTCCAGCGGGCGCTGGATGCCGTCGTAGATGTTGTTCAGCAGACCGGGGCCCAGCTCAACCGACAACGGCTTGCCCGTCCGCTGCACGGGATCGCCGACCTGAAGACCAGCTGTGCATCTGTCAGTACGGTACAAAGAACCAGCCGAGAAGAATTTGAAGGAAAAAACGAACCCGTCTCCTCATAGACCTGAATGGTGGCCCGGTCGTTGCTGACACGAATAACCTCGCCAACCAGGTTGGTGTGGCCAACCTTGACCAGCTCGTACATGGCCACACCGTCCAGATCCTCAGCCACCACGACGGGGCCCGACACCGAGTAGATCTTCCCAAGGTGATCCATATTTCGATTGGCCGAGCGCTGGAGCGAGCACTGAAAAAGGAAGAGAGAAAGGTCGAGAGGTGGACGGAGAACGAGAGAAACCCGACAATGGACGGCCAATCAATGGAACAGAACCGCAGCAGATCCGAAAAAAACGAGAAAGGAGAGGACAATGTGCTGTGGGCCGTGGTATTGCGCTGCGCGCAAGGAGATAGGATGCAAAAGCCGACGTTCGGAGAGCGAAGAGCGACTTTCGTATGTTGCGGGAAAACGAAAACAGACAAAGGGACTGGTGATGGTTACCAAAGTAAGCTGGTGGGGACATCGAGCTCTTCCCCGATACGATTGGCCGACAGAAGCTTGGACGGCGGGGCTGCCAGCACAGTGCCTCCAGCATATATACCGTGCATGAAATTGCCGCAAGCCAGATAACAGATTCAATCCAAACAGGCTATACAATCCACGACGCATTGGGAACACTCTTCTATTCTTTCGTCGTCTCATTATCATAGTGTCTTGGGCAGCAGCTACTGGTTTCGATGCACCCGAGGGCTAGAGAATCTAGCTTATAAATGTAGAGAAAAAAAAATTGAAAAAGAAAACAAAAGAGTACAGAGACTTGAAAAGAAAACAGCCATTTCTCCCTCTCCAAATAGCGTCTCCAAGCTGGCGACGAAAACAAATCGCCTTCGAAGAATGCTGGCCATGTATACAATAAAGCGTAAGATGCTGCGGGACGATACACACATGTTTCTCGTGGGCCGTTGGATATGCAAGTCGGCCGTTATAAGTACTGTCGTGTTGCTGTAGAGTCTCAGTTTCCCCGAACATGGGATGCTTCAGTGACACCCGCTGTGTCTTCTGGGAGGGCCAGAGACTTCTCCCATTCCTTCATTAGATCTGTGGCTGTCCGCTTGATGCTGCTGGGCGTCAGGCCCTTCAATGCAGCAGGCCAGCTGATGTCAATAGACCGGTTTGCATCAGACGACGGAGACATGGGCATGTCTTCTTTCCTGCAAGGTGAGTGTTAGTGTCTTCCACGATGTTCAGTGACCCTAAATTCTGGCGATCGGACTTACTGAGGCGCCGTGTTCTCATCCATCTGCTCTGCAATGGAAGCGGTGGTCGGATCCCCATTGGCGGTTGACCCGCTCCAGCGGGACTTCACTGTCGGTGTATCCCAGCTTGACCAATCGCTATCATCAAGCGCATCGGATGTAAGAGGCGACCATGTGAAGTGCTTGGGAGTCTTCGCATCCGACCGCTTAGACGCAGCCTCTGATGACTTCGCCGTCTTTTCTTTTGTGTCTGGCATCGGTCCAGCAGTCTGTCTCGACCTCGGCGTAGGCGAGGTCGGCGGTTCCGCAGGAAAGGCTTTGGAGACATGTGACCGTCCGGGAGCGCTGGCTGAGGCGCGAATTGTGTTCTGTGAATCCTCGCTGATGGCAGAGCGTGAGTTTGTGTCGACGGCGCGCATGGCGGTTGTGGATCCCGTAATGGGCTCGTCGCCAACGGCCGCCTGACGCAGGTCATCGACAATGGTCCACAGCGTTGCCGTGAAATCGTCAGCAACCTGCTTGAGCCCCCCCGCCTGATTGCCGGACTGCGGAGCCCACGAAGCCCTCTTCGACAACTGGGCAGCTGTTTTTGGTGTGTACTGACTGAGCCGCTGTAGAAAGGGAGAGTCTGGCTCATGCGATGTTGCTGACGTCGTCGACTTCGCTGACTTGACGAGTTCACTCTCGTCAAATTGGTCTTCCAGTACAGAGAATGGCTCTTCGTTGGACGACACTTTAGTTGGCGACAGCAAGGACAGCGTTCTTGCGTGGCCTCCACGAAACACACGACGGCGGGACTGTGTGGGCGTGCTGGGGTCGTCACTGGGCTGCTGGCCAAGAAGGAGCGCCTTTCGCCTGTCTTCCTCGAGCGTTCGCTTTGAGCCAACGTCTTCCAGGGATGCTGCCAAGGGGTCGGCAGCAGACACAGCAGCTCCCGTTTTGATTGAAAGCGACCGCATCTGTTCCATCCGCCGCTCCTCTGCGCGTTTCTTTTGTACCTCATGGTTCGCCCACTGCCTTTTTAGTCTAACCAAGTTGGACTCGGCACGGTTCAGCTCTTCGCGGAGCTCTAGGACGCGGCGCTCTTCCGCGGCAATTGCAGTGATGATATCAGCTGGATCGACTGGAGAAGCAACGCTCATCGCCAGGTCATTTGGTGTGACAGGGAACGACGAGGCCGAGGACGACATCGGGAGTGGTCGTGATGGGGGTGCTGTGGGGTGGGCAATAGGCAAAGTGAGCGACAGTCTGTTGGAACGCGAGGCGGTCGATGCCGATCGGGACGGGCGGGTCTCGGAGCTTTCCCCCGCTTGACCTGCTGCAGGATCGGCGCCAGCACCGATGTCCGCGGCTGTGCCTTTCATCGGCGTTGAGACGCCGGCTTGGGCCGAAGGCGGTAACCCGTGTGCTGAAAATGGTCTGTCCTCGCCAGGTGTGTGGTTGGCCACACGAGGCTGGGGCGGAGGCAGCGGGCTAGGCAATAGCGTTTCTTCCATGGTGCCCGAGAATAGCGCAAACAGCTGCTGCACCGCGGCTTCGTCGATGGCGTTGACGCGACGGCCGGGAGCCGTATATTTGGACGGCGTTGCAAGTACGGGAGAGCGTAGATAGGCGTTGAGCAGGTCGGTGTGGTTTAGGCACAGATCCGAAGCAAAGAACAAGTGGTCGTTCTTGCACGGAGGTAGGACCTGCACGCAGCGCCAGCGCCGTTGTCGAGATGGGTGAGATCGATGGAACGTGGTCCTCGAGCTGGCAATAGTAGCGATTCGACCGTGGAGGTGTAGGCGTTTCTCGTAAAGCGAATGACGGTGACAGGCAGAAACAAAGCAAAGCTTGAGAAGAAAGCTGGTCATGAAGAAAGAAAACCTGGGTCCGCGAGTTGTGGCTCTTCCGTCTCTTTTCTTTAACGTGGGTGGTTGGGGCACTCCTTTTTCCCCTTTCCAAGATTAGCAGAGCAATCTCTGGGCCTTCATTGGCGACAGCGGTGGTGGGCAGGTTGGTCGGGCTCCGCAGACCGGCTTGGCTAGCTGTCTTAGGCAATGGCTGCAGGGGGTGGACGAGGATGTGTCAAGGGCTCTCGAGAGAAGGCGGTGAAGAGCGTCGCATCTATATGGAGAAGGCCACTTTGGCGGCCAGGAGGCAAACAGGGCTTGTGAAATGAGAACAATGAATGGTGCACTCGTATGCGGCGGGGTACGGCCGGGCGACTGGCGACCAGGGGAGTGTTGTTGAAGATGAAGATGTTTCCTCTGATCTGAGATTTCGATGGCGATTCAACGTTCACTCGATCGCTATCGATGTTTCGCAGGCGGTGCGAAGCGAGTCAGACAAGTGGCTGAATGTGGACGCTCGATGGACTCGGAGGGGTAAAAGGGCTGCAGATTAAAGAAGATAAAAAACAAAATAAAATACAATCAATGCAAACAAGTGACACGCCGGACAGGGGTGTTGACAAGGGGCTGCGCTGAAGCCGAAGAAAGTGAAGAAGAACAAAAGTGACGCTGCGAAAAGGTTGAAAAGCAGAGGAAATCCGGATGGGAAGAATGTGGAAAGCAACTGATTTAAGAGATTGGGGAAGGTGTGATGGAAAGCCCAGCCCGCCTGACCTTCCCGAGTATGAGATAGGCGTAGGCCACTTCCCGTGTTTACGAGTGAGGAGTATCTCGCACTACTGTAAAGGAGTGGCCCAGGCATGGAAACCACAGAAACGGGCCCACCAAGCGCTGCAAAATATGGCGAAGAGTCCCCGCTGCAGGAGATTTAAAACGACGGCTCTGCTGCAATAGCGCTATGTCGGTGTTTCGCTCTTTCCTTTTGAGGGTTGCACAAAGTAAACAATCGCAGAGCCAAAAGTAAATATGTAATACGCAATTTTTGTTGTTCGACAGATACACATATCCCTCTGCCTTTACGCACTGCAAACGGAACACGAACAACTTACAAGGAGAGCAAAATTCGGATCTGCGAGCTTGGCACTGCCAATGTTGCCTACGAGTAAATACGGGCTGGGTGCTGACAAGGGGTCATTCTTTCGCTTGACACCTTTGCAGAGGAAGAAAAAAAAAGCAGCAACCGATATTAATACTACGGAGTATGTCAAGCCCCATAAAGGCGCAAATGATCAAAGTGCATGCAGCCGGGTATCCCACAAAACCAATGTGACATTTTCCCCGAGCCTCCATTGCGTATTGCCACAACTGCAGGACGCGTCTCCTCGTTTCCGGTTGTGCCGACCTAGTGTGCTGAGCATGCATTGTATAATGACATGAACTCCATTTCTACGAGTGACTTCCGAGGCTGGTAAGAGAGCAATATGTCGCCGGCGCTGCTTCCTTCATTGCTTGGCCTTTGTCTTGCCTTCTTGGCTGTATCATTTCATATCAGCGGGGTGTTGTAAGACGACACGTAATTGACGTGGTATTAAACAAGCTGCGTATCTTACTTCGTATGCCACGTTGTCGTTGTGGGCTGCTATTAATATCCAGACGCATATCCGTACTCCGTACTCCGTACGGGGTATCACGGAGTAGAGAGAGATACTTCTCTCGTCTCCAGGGTCAACAATCTCGAAGTAAATAAACACAGTGTTAAACACAGCAGCACTGTATTGAACACTGTCAGTAGGTCCTCGCGCTAAACGCGTTAACCGTCAGCCTCGAGCACAGCCTGGTCAAATTATCACCAGCGAGGCAGCATGTCGCGTCCTACCGTTCGACCCTAGCCTATGCTGCCGTCAATGTGGTGACTTGAGAGGCTTTTACAAGCCCGCAAAAACAGCACGGCGCCGCAGTACATGGAGTGACGTTGGCTGAAGCTTTCTCTCCGGCTGCTTTGCGTTCCAGGGCGCAGATTGGCGACGATCGCGCAGGCGCAACAGCATCATGGACCCGCCGAATGATGCCCGGTACACGGACGACGACTCCGGATCGCCCACGCAGGTCAACGAGGGCCGCAGCTACGACCGCTATGCCGACGCACCCGAGTTGCCGTCCATGCCCCTGCAGGATCCGGACGACGCCCACGACCAGAGCCGGCTCGGAGGGCTTCTGGACCGGTCGCTGGATGAAAACGACACCGGCGCCGTCCACTTCGACAGCCTCGACTCTGGCGGGCTGGACTTCGAATCGCCCTCCATGACCGACGATGGCCGACGGACGGGCCGGCCGACGACGCGCTTTTTCCTCCCCAACTCCGACAACGAGTCGCCTTTGGCCCCCGCCGCGAGGGGCTTGGAGACTCCGGCGCCGCCAAAGAACCCGTTTGCTGCCGCTAAGAACCTGCAGACGCCCCTGCTCGGCGGCACCCAGCTGTTTGCACAGACGCCCCTCTCGGCCGCCGCCCGCAAACCGCCTAGCCCGACGTCGTCACGCCCTTCGCCCACCCATCTCCTGGCCGCCATGCCGTACGCGGGCGTGTCGTCTCCTCTCAAGCTGCAGTTTCTCACTTCGGACAACGAAGCCACAACGCCAGCACCGAACCTCAGTGTGCTCCTCGCGACCTCCTCCCAGTCGCGCTTCGATGCCACTACACCCTTTCCTGCCGACCCGGCCCGCTCCACGGCCGGCCCTCTGTCAAGCCCCTCCGTACACAGGCGGACACAGAGGCGGACACTGACACGCACGCCGACGCTACTTGCCGAGTATGAGCCCATGAGGCAATCTCAAGCAAGGAGGAACGCAGCTGAATTGCAGCCTGAACCTGCAAATCAAGACTTTGGTGCATCTAGTTCAGAGGACGACGTCGAGGATGCCAGCCAACGGCGGCGCCGAATTGTGCGCCAGAAGAGGGAAGAAGGCGCCAAGATGTTGTCTTCCATCAACATAGCTGGCCCATCCTTCAGACAGGATACGGTCGAGGTGCCTGCTTCTACGAAAAAGGCAGGATGCGAGCAGAGGCCACGGTCCAAGGGGAGACTAGAAAGAGCAAGGTCATGCGGCTCGGAGGCACTGCTCCAAAAGAATGGCCTGCGGCACCGAGACGCTATGAGCGACACAGGAGAGCAGAATCCGGCAAAGGAGGCTCCTCTCTCTGGAAGCGAGACAACGTATGGGGATGTCAGCTTTCCGCAATCACTAATGGACGCCTTCAACACCAAAACCGACACTCTCCCTGCTACGAAGACCCCAACCTCGTCAGCCGTTTCTCTCCCGGACATGGGCCTTCCAGGAGACGGGCCTGAAGGAATCGATGCCCGGCCTCTGCGAAGTAGTCTTAACAGAGCCGAGGCCATCCCAGAGACAAGCCCGGCCATCACTCGACGAAAAGATGACGAGGCCGCCATTGTCATTTCTAGTGCGCCGAATGGTCCAAGCCAGGACGAAAACCACGAGCCTATTCTCGTCCCTGCATCGGACGACGTCCAGCAACACGACCTGCTACCACCACAGAGGAGGACGTCTCGCAGCCGATCCCCACGCGCACAGGACCAAAAGCACAACCACGCCAACCTGAATTCATCGTGGAGAAATGGCTTAGTTCAGGACTCGGAGGCTGACGGGACAACGTCTTCGCCTCCCGTTTTGGCAGCACAGGCATTCGACAGACGACCACGCAAAATGCAGCGGCGTGGCGACGTCACCGGAGACCAGACGCCAGCCAGGCCCAGAGCTGCCAAAGCAGCCTCGACATCTTCATCCACCACGGGCGGGACAGTTTCAAGTCTCAGCAGCTTGTCCAATACCCCGACGCCGCCCTCACGCGAAGAGACACCGACGACAGTTAACGACAGCGACATGTCGGCTCTCGGTTCCGAGAAGAAGCAACTAATCGATACCGTCGAACAGCAAGACGACATCGTACCACAAACCCGCCAGAGCCGGCGACAGCACTCCGCAGCAGCCTCGTTGCGGAAGGGGTCTGCTTCAAGAAACTCATCCATGGCATCGCTGGCATCCACCAAACGACGGGCGTCACCATTCCTGTCCGGCACGGCTAGCAATCGGTCTGCGTCGCCAGCAACGACACTTGCCCCTGAACAGAGCGTGTGCACAGGCCGGCGGTCTGTTGCGCGGTCTATGGCGTCCCACAAAACGAATCCCTCCTCGTTCATCAGCACGCGTCGACAAAACTCAGCGGTCCCGGGCGTCTTTACGGGCATGGCTTTTGCCATCTCCTTCCAGTCCAGGCGGACACGAGGGCCGGAAAGGGAGACGGACAAGGAGTTTTACGATCGCGAACAGCAGTCTAAGGTGCTCAGCAAGCGAATCCAAGAAGCGGGGGGGCGTGTTCTAGAAGACGGCTTTGCCGAGCTATTCGATGCACCCCCTGTCGAAACAGCAGCTGACGACGATGATGACGACGACGCCGCCACATGCCGTGCACTCCAGCTGCGCCCCACGGCGGCGGCCACTGGCTTCACCGCCCTGATTGCCGACGGCCACTCGCGCAAGACCAAGTACATGCAGGCACTGGCCCTGGGTCTACCGTGTCTGGCGGCGCGGTGGGTCACCACGTGCCTAGAACTGAACACGCTCGTCGACTGGCAGCCATACCTGTTGTGCGCGGGTCAGTCGTCCTTTTTGGGGGGTGCCTTTTGCTCGCAAAAGGTCGCTCCGTACGATGCGGCAACAGCCCGGCTGGCCCAGGTGGTGAGCGGCGGTAGCAACAGCAGCAGCGGCAGTGGCTGCGGCGCCCGACGCCTGATGGAGGGCATGTCCGTCCTTCTGGTGCTGCTGCGCAGCCACAATGGCAGGGGACAGCAGCAGCACCCGCCGCCGCACCAGCAGCAACAGAAAGAGGAGGAGAACCGGGCGGCGCCGTACATTTTCCTGACCCACGTGCTCGGGGCGCGCCTCTCGCGCGTGGCCGGTGCGGACAAGGCCCGGCGCGCGCTGCTGGCCAGGGAGCAGGCGGGCCGTCCGTTCGACTGGGTGTACACGGACGGCGAGGGGGACAACGGCGCCTACTACGACGCGGCGGCGCCGCTGGACGAGTTGCCGGCCAAGGCGAAGTCGAAGCCGAAGCCGCTGGCGGGAGCAAAACGCAAGCGTGCTGCCGGGGGCCGCAGCAGCAACAGCGCGACGACGGCGGCTCCGGTGCCGCGGCCGGTCAAGCTGCTGAGCAACGAGCGCGTGATCCAGAGCCTGATCTTTGGAAAATTCATCGAGCAAGACCAGCTTGGCGCGTGAGTGTCTGCAGTCTCTTGTGTTGGTTTTGTTTTGATAAGCTTGGTCAACATCCCAAAGGAATGGCTCGGGATGAGGCGTCTTTGGCCTTTTGATGTCATGATTTTGGTTTGCATATAGAGGTTGTCTCTGATTTTGTTCCTCGCTCAAGGGTATTCAAGGCTGCATAGGCGTAGAGGATACAGAAGCTTCTCTTGGTTTTTAAACTTTGACCCCGTCATTCTGTCCTCACCCGTTTGCTCTCGCCGCCCTCGCCGCCACCACCGTTCGCCAGTCCCGATCCGCCCTCGGTGGCAGAAGCCGATGTTGTTGCCGGGGTGGTTTGTGCCTCTCCTTCTGCCGCCGCGTCTGTCCCGGCGGCTGCTGTTGTCGCCTCGCCCTCCAGTTCGTCCCGTCCCCGGACACGGCCCGCGCCGCCACCCAGACTACCACCGCGCCCCCGCCAGTTGCCCTCCTCGTCGAAGAACTCGTGCGCGTTCTCTGCGGTGATCCAGCCGCCGCTACCCGGCATGGGTGGGGGTAGGTCTGTGACTGCGGCGGCGGCGGCGGTGGTGGTGGTGGCGGGCCTGTCGCCACCTCTCACATCTGTCGGACGATACACTCCCCGGAAGCCGTCGATGGGCTGCAAGCCGTCTGTGCCGTCGACAAGAATTCCGTCATCTTCGTCTTCGTCGTACTCTTCGTCGTACGTGCCGTCGCCATTTGCCTCGCCTGCCAGCCGGAAAAAGGAGGGGTAGCCGCCGTTGTCGTCGTCGTCATCGTCGTCATCGTCACCGAACCGGTCTGGGTGAAGGTCGGCGCAGGCAGAAATGGCATCGAAGAGCGCTGAGGCCTCCGAGACGGGCTCTGCTGGTGCGTCGCCGTTGGTGTCTGCAGGCGGGGTTTTGAGAGGCAGGACGAGCAGCAGCTCCACCGTGTCCTCCTCCTCGCCGCCATCGCTATGGCCAGCGTCCAGTCCCAGCTGCATGTAGACGGCCGGAACGCGGCGGCCGTCGGCCGTCTCGGCTGTTTTGATCGCGTGCAGACCGATGACGGGGTAGGGTAGAGCCAGGCCGCAACCTGCGTCTGGGCTGTAGAGTGTCAGGGCACTGTCAGGCATGGTCAGCAAGGAAGTCGGCAGAAAGAAGGAAAGGACGCCGGCCGGCCCGGCCTCTCTTTCGACCTACTCGGACCCGACAAACACGTTGACGGCCTGGCACACCATGTCGTCGCCGATGCGCGGCCAGACCAGCTGCCCCGCTGCGTCGGTACTGGCCGCCCCCGTGTCGTCCGGCGCCGCTGCTGTGCTGCTCCACGGCAGCTTGCCCTGATGCTCCGTGCTAACATAGGCCCGCGCATGCGTGCTGTGGAAGTGCAGAACGGGCGGGCCGCCGAAAAACGTGGCCGGGGTGCGTGATTGATGCTCCGCGAGTGGGATGTAGTTGTCCAGCGTGGGCGACACACGCAGAACAGTGGGCACTGTGACACTCGACTGGGTCTCCATTGTCGTCTGATATGTCTGCTTCGCTGAGCTTCTGTTGTTTTGCTTTTCTTTTCTTTCTTCTTTTTTTTGCTGCTCTTTTCGAGGTTCTAAGCTTCTTTGTACCTGCCACAACGGCCACTGTTGATTGGCGGAGCAGATCCACAACGGCGCTCCTGTGGCAGAACAGCTTGCGGTGCCTGATGGGACCCCCCCGCGCTTGCTACAGTGGGGTGACCTGCTGGCCTATTCAGTGCCGCATCCGTCATTTCAAGCCACTGCCGACACCCGCGCAAAACGCAACACCAGCGAAACCCCCCATCAGGCACCGCACCGGAATGGGACGGCTAGAAGACCTCCTCTCGCACCCTACCGACCTCACAATTTCTGTCTGCGCCTGCGCTCACCCCGGAGGGGCAGCTCGTTTGCCTCCCTCCCCCGCGAGCTCCTCTGCTCGGATCGCATGAGGTCGGCGGACTCTCCAGCAGATCCCCCTTTCTCACCGATCCGCCTCCCGGAGCCGCCATGCCTTCGTCCTCCAGCAGCAGCAAGAAGCCGCCGGGCCAGCAGGAGATGGTGCAGGTTGACCGGGCCGGCTCCATCTCGCCGTTCTGGCGGGCGCCGCACCGCGAGACAACGCCTAAGAAGAGCTCCGACAGCAGTCGCGGGACCCGCGAGGGCAGCAGCATTGTCGTCGGTGCGTCCTACTCACATGCCGATATCCTACGCTTTGAGGCCATGAGCCTCTCAGGAAGCACCTCGTCAAGACCACGGACGCCGCCGTCGGCCTCCAACTCCCGGGCTGCGGTTGGCACCTCCCACTCGCCACCAGCCAGACGCATCCTCAACCACGGCCACGGCGGTGTGTCGAGTGCGGCTGCTGTGCCGCCGTCCCGGAACTTCAAGAGCTACATGTCCAATACAGATGACGACTGGAACGCCGACGAGGCCGAGGACGTTTACGGGTACGAGTACGACGAGGACGACGGCGACGATTTTGGGCTTCCCAGCCTGTCCAACACCAAGCGTCGAACACGGCGTATGGCGGCAGCAGCAGCGGCAGCAGCGGCAGACGTATCGACCTCGACGCACAGCAACGAGCGGAGGAGCAACAGCAAGACCAGGCCGATAGGCGGTGACGGTGCTCCTCCGTTGTCCGACGAAAAGCACACCGGTGGCGACAGCAGTGGCACCGGCAACGGTGGCGGCCCGTACGATCTACCGAATAGTGGCAGCGGGGGGAAGCATACCCGGCGGTTCTCTAACAGCGCCGACATTGCAGTCGAGCGGCCGGCGCCGTCGTACCCCGTGCCAAAGAAGAGCGAAGGAAAGATTCTGCGGCCCCAATACAAAGACATCCTCCGCGACCCAGCCAATGCGCTACACCTCATCCACCACACACCGATCCCACCGACGGCCAGCGCCAAGGAGGTGGAGGACATCAATGCGCGAATACACCGCATCAACAAGTTCAAGAAGCTGCTGCAGGCGTCGACCATTCCGTTGTCTGAGCTACGAGACCTGGCATGGTCGGGCATCCCGCAGGAGGTGCGCGCCATGACCTGGCAGCTGCTCTTGAGCTACCTGCCAACCAGCAGCGAGCGGCGCGTGGCCACGCTGGAGCGGAAGCGCAAAGAATACCTAGACGGCGTGCGGCAGGCATTTGACCGTGGCGGTAGCGGCGAGAACAGCACAACCAGCAGCAAACGCAACGCACCGTCCTCGGGCGGAGGTGGGGGCGGCAGCAATAGCAGTGGACACCGCGCGCGGGGGCTGGACGAAGCGGTCTGGCACCAGATCAGCATCGACGTGCCGCGGACGAACCCGCACATTGAGCTGTACGGGTACGAGGCAACGCAGCGGTCGCTGGAGCGGATCCTATACGTGTGGGCGGTGCGGCACCCGGCCAGCGGCTACGTGCAGGGCATCAACGACCTGGTCACGCCGTTCTGGCAGGTGTTCCTGGGCGTGTACATTGCCGACCCAGACATCGAGACGGGGATGGACCCGGGGCAGCTGCCACGGGCAGTGCTCGATGCGGTCGAGGCCGACTCCTTTTGGTGTCTAACGAAGCTCCTGGACGGCATTCAGGACCATTACATTGTGGCCCAGCCCGGCATCCAGCGACAGGTGGCTGCGCTGCGCGACCTGACGTCGCGGATCGACGCGCCGCTGGCCCAGCATCTCGAGGAGGAGCACGTCGAGTTTATCCAGTTTAGCTTCCGATGGATGAACTGTCTGCTGATGCGCGAGATCAGCGTGAAGAACACCATTCGCATGTGGGACACGTACATGGTGAGTGTCTATTTCGTTGTGCTGGTATTTGTGCTTTCTAACAGCCCAGGCCGAAGAAAATGGCTTTTCCGAATTCCACCTCTACGTCTGTGCAGCCTTTCTGGTCAAGTGGTCTAGCAAGCTGTGTGGCAAAGATTTCCAAGGGATCATGATGTTCCTGCAGTCGCTGCCCACGCGCGACTGGACTGAAAAGGACATTGAGATGCTTTTGAGCGAGGCCTACGTCTGGCAGAGCTTGTTCAAGGGGTCCTCAGCCCATTTGCGCGGGCCGTCTAATCGGACCCCGTCCACGAGCGTCCAGCTATAACAAGGGACGCTTCGTCGTCGTCGTTTTTTCTCGCGAACAGCATACCGTCTTCTTTCCATCGTCATCTTACAGGGCCATTTCCCCCTCTTCTTGTGATTCTCTCTCTCGCGAGCTGTATCTAATAGCGAGCCAGTCCGCTTTTTCTTTCTCTGCTCAAAATTACGAATCATTTCCAAAAAAAAAAAAAAGATAATCATGTGAAGAAAGAAGATGTTGTGTCGTCGTTGGGGTTGTAAGACACATAACGCTAGTCCAAATGCGTACGTGGCCCTAAATTCGTTAAACTCCACCATTCTACAATGTGGCTTCAGCGACCGCACTCACCAGCAACCCCATCCGCAACCGCACTTCGGCATCCCTCTCCTTACGATTGCGCAACCCTCTAGCGGCCAAGGCTGCCCAGGATCTCAACTCCTCTTCAATCTCCCAATTGCGGTATCATCGCCGCTAGCCGCCGGACCACCATGCACTCCTCCGTGGTTCGCCTCCAGACCGTTTTCGGCGTCTTCTCGACCGTCGTGACCGTCCTCGGTTGCCTGATTGCCGTCACAGACCTCCTGCATACGCGCACACCGACGGCTAGCATAAAGCCGGCTGGCCTACAGGTGTAAGTTTGGAAAAAGAGCCGAGACACAGACGTACGGCGACGACGGTCCCCGACTGGGGATCGGCAGGCCAGCCAGCTAACGGGTTGTACCACAGCGTGCGCGGCCGTCCACACTACTACAGCCGAAAGGATGAAGAGTACGCAGTAGTGCGCTTCCACATGGATGCCGATCTCTCTTCGCTTTTCACGTGGAACACCAAAGAGGTCTTTGTGTACGTGACGGCCGAATGGGAAGACAGCAACAGCAACAGCAGCAGCGCGGCTGGACCCGCCAACGTCGCCGTCATCTGGGACAAGATCATCACGAGCCCGAGCTCCGACTTCCTGGCCAACCTGGGCCCGATCGCCATGAGCAGACTGCGCAAGAGCGCGAAGGGCAAGAGCATTGACCCCAGCCGGTAGGTGGAGAGGTCAAGGGGGAGGGGGCCGAGGCGAGCCGTTACAGAGTACAGCAGAGGACTGACACTCCCCGTTTTCTAGTGGGCTCCTTCACTTCAAAAACCAGAAACCAAAGTACCAGATCACGCACCCCAGCGGCAAGATCGCCGAGACCAAGCAGGTGCGCCTGCGCGTCAACTACAACGTGCAGCCGTGGGTCGGCATGCTGTCGTGGAACCAGCATCCCAACCCAGACGGCAGTGTATGGAGCTGGCTGCTTCCGCAGCGTGGCGGGGCCGGTTCACCGGCGTGGTCGCCCATCTCTGGGGGCGAGAGCGTGCCGTTTGAATTGCCTGGGCTTGCTAGCAAGAGAAGCAGCAGTAGCAGCAGCAGCCGCAGCCGCAGCCGCAGCCGCAGCAGCGCCAGAAGCAGCGCTAGCGCCAGCGCCAGCGCCGACGCCACCACCACCACCACCATCACCACCACAACCACCACCACTACCACCGCCACCGAAGAAGCAGTTCAAGCACCAGAACCACCAGCAGCACCACCAGCAGTAGCACCAGTAGAAGTGGAACTCTAGAAGAGTCCACGTAGAGGCCACAGGATGGAGAATAATACTTGCTTTTGTGTCTGTTGAATGTACTGTTTTAGAGACGCGTGCTATTCGAGCCAACGCGGCTGTGGATATTGCGACGGCTCATCGTTTTTCCGGGGCCGCTTTTAACTGCGCCTCTGCTTTGTGCTCGCGCGCTTCTTTGTTCATGATTTCCTCAAGACACAACCACATCTATCATATCCCCACCATCGGCGATGCTCGCATAGGACTTTTCTTCCTGTCTATTCTTTCTTTCTTTTTTTTCCTGTCAATCCTCTTTCTTAGTTTCAGACTTCGGCCCCGACCGCCGCCGTTATGGGCGTCCCCAAATTCTTCAGATGGCTCTCGGAGCGGTATCCGGCCATCTCTCTGCTGATCGCAGAGAACCGCATCCCCGAGTTCGACTGCCTGTACCTCGACATGAATGGAATTATTCACAACTGTACCCACAAGGACTCTGACGACGCCATGTTTCGTCTAAGCGAGGAGGAGATGTTCATTCGCATATTCAACTACATCGAGCATCTGTTTGGCAAGATCAAGCCCAAGGAGATGTTCTTCATGGCCGTCGACGGCGTCGCCCCCCGTGCCAAGATGAACCAACAACGCTCCCGCCGTTTTCGTACCGCGCTCGACGTCGAGAACGCACGCAAAAAGGCCATCGCTGAAGGCCAGCAGCTCCCCGCGGAAGAGCCCTTTGACAGCAATTGCATCACGCCGGGCACCGAGTTCATGGCCAAGCTGTCCGAGCAACTCAAGTACTTTGTCAACAAGAAGGTCAGCGAGGACAAGGAATGGCAAAAGTGCAAGATTGTGCTGTCCGGCCACGACGTGCCGGGCGAGGGCGAGCACAAGATCATGGAGTACATCCGCAACGCCAAAGCGCAAAAGGACTACAAGCCCAACATGCGCCACTGTCTCTACGGCCTGGACGCCGACCTGATCATGCTGGGTCTGCTGAGCCATGACCCGCATTTCTGCCTGCTCCGCGAAGAGGTGACCTTTGGCCGCCAGTCCAGTGCCAAGTCAAAGGAGCTGGAGCACCAGAACTTCTACCTCATGCATTTGTGCATTGTACGCGAGTACCTCGAGCTTGAGTTCCAGGAACTCAAGGCGGAAGGCGCACTTCCATTTGCTTTCAACCTCGAGCGCATCATCGACGACTTCATCCTCATGGCCTTTTTTATCGGCAACGATTTCCTGCCCAACCTCCCGCGTCTGCACATCAATGAGGGTGCTCTGGCGACCATGTTCTTGCTGTACAAGCGTGTGCTGCCAAGATGCGACGGTTACCTCAACGAGGGCGGCACCGTGAACCTCCCGCGGCTGGCGCTTCTGCTCGAGGAGCTCTCAAAAGAAGAGTTCCGCTTCTTCGAGCACGAGATTGAGGGCGAGAAGTGGTTTCAAGCAAAGCTTATGAGCCATGTGCCTGCGGGCGAGGGCTTGACTATTGCCGTGCAAAAGAAGAAGAACGGCAGAAGCCACCACGGAAGCGGCCACGGCAGCCGCGGCGCCAGCAATAACAACAGCTACGCGCCCACGCCGAGTCCATCTGGTGCGGTAAAATCCGCTGCGGCGAACAACAAAGGAAAGCTCGCCTTGTCGACATTTCAGAAAGCACTGTGGAAGCAGAAGCTACGCAAGTTTGTGAGCAAACCAAGCGACCAACCCCTCGACCTGGGGACGGACCTGAAGGCGGACGACCGCAAGTTTGTCCAAGATCTGGCAGACAGTCTGAGAATTGACTGGCGCACGGACGAGGACGACAAGGGCGACCGCCACCTGATCTTGTCCTTCCCAGAGAGCCGCCTGTCCAGAAAAGGACCGGGCGGCGGCGACGGCGGCGGTGAGGAAAAGGAGGAAGACGAGGAGGAAGAGGCGCAGCTGGCGCTGTTCCGCGTCATGAAAAAGTACGACACAGCCGATGTCGTGGACGTCTCGGCGGAAGACAACCAGGAGGCGCTGGAGAAGCTGTACATGCTCAAGTTCCAGCAGTGGAAGGATGCATACTACAAAGACAAGTTCGAGTGGAACGACGGGCAGCTGAGCGACGAGGTCCGGAAGCTGTGCGAGAATTACGTGCAGGGCCTCCAGTGGGTGCTGTACTACTACTACCGGGGCATTGCGTCCTGGCCGTGGTTCTACCAATACCACTACGCGCCGTTGATCTCGGACGTGCTCAAGGGCCTCGGCGCCGATCTCAACTTCAAGCTCGGCCAGCCCTTCAAGCCGTTTGAGCAGCTGATGGGCGTCTTGCCGGACCGCAGTAAGAAGATCGTGCCGCCGGTGTACTGGGAGCTCATGACGGACGAGAAGTCGCCTATTTACGACTTCTACCCGCGGGATTTTGCTCTGGACATGAACGGCAAGAAGATGGAGTGGGAGGCCGTGGTCAAAATTCCCTTCATCGACGAGGGCCGGCTGCTAGAGGCCATGGCGCCCAAGAACTTGCTTCTGTCCGCGGACGAGAAGCAGCGCAACGAGTTCGGCGCGCCCATCGCGTTCCACTTCCAGCCTGACGCGGACTTTGTCTATCCGACATCGCTCACGGGCATTTTCCCGGACATTCCGCACTGTCGCTGCACGATGAACCTCTTCGATCTGCCGCCGACCGAGGGGCTGGACTTCTTGCACGACCTGACGAACGGCGCGCTGCTGAACAGCTCTGCGCTGGCTGGGTTCCCCAGCCTGTCGACGCTGCCGTACACGGCGACGCTCGGCTACCACGGGGTGAACGTGTTCCAGCAGGAGAGCCGGAACGCGAGCATGGTGATCAACCTGACCGACTCGGAAGCGCGGACGAAGGTCGAGGCGGCGAAGAAGAAGCTCGGCAAGCGCTGCCACATTGGGTACCCGTTCCTGCAGGAGGCCAAGGTGGTGAGCGTGTCGGACGAGCTCTTCACGTACACGCTGGACGCCAAGGGCAATGTGGCGCAGACGCCGCACGGCAGCCCGCGCGAGGTGGAGCAGTGGAAGTACAAGGCGCGCGGCATTGAAGAGTTCTACAGCAAGCGGATGGCGATATTGACGGGCACCGTGGAGTCGCTGGTGCACGTGCACATGCTCAAGGGCCTAATCAAGACGGACGACGGGGCGACGATCAAGGAGTACGGCGAGGTGGCGTCGGCGGAGTCGGAGTACGCGGCGCAGATTGTGGTGGACGAGATCGTCAACGAAGACGAGCGGTTCATCGAGCGGGCGGCGGTACCGATCGAGGAGGAGTTCCCGGTCGGGTCGCACGCGTTCTACCTGGGCGACTACTCGTACGGGCGGCCGCTGGGGGTGGTGCGGCACCACGGCAACCTGATGGACGTGATGGTGTCGGTGCTGCGGGAGAAGGAGCCGGAGTTTGGGCGGGCGATTGTGGCGCAGGCGGAGCGGGAGAACCGGTACGAGCCGTCGTATGCGGTGGCGCGGGCGCTGGGGCTGCACCCGCTGTCGCTCAGCAAGATCACGTCGTCGTTCTTTGTGTTCTCGGTGGGCAATCTGAAGGTGAACCTGGGGCTGAACCTGAAGTTTGAGGGCAAGAAGCAGAAGGTGCTGGGGTTCTCGCGCAAGTCGAGTTCGGGCTGGGAGTTCAGCGGCGCGGCGATCACGCTGATTGCCAAGTACATGGTGGCGTTCCCGGACTTTTTTGCCGGGCTGGCGCAGCTGCCGCACAACCGCGACATCCGGGACACGGACATCTGGCCGGACGCGGCGGTGGCGACGAAGCGGATCAAGGAGATCGGGGCGTGGCTGAAGACGCAGGAGACGAGCCGGCTGGAGCGGGTGCCGCTGGACGCGGAGCAGCTGGACTCGAACGTGGTGATGCAGCTGGCGGCGCGGGCGGAGCAGCTGGGGCTGGGGCTGGCGGTGACGGACACGAAGCCGATCAAGAACGTGCCGCGCAATGCGGTGCTGAAGCCGGCGGACGCGGAGCAGCGGCTGGGCAACCAGACGTTTGCGCTGGGCGACCGGGTGGTGTACGTGCAGGACTCGGGCAAGGTGCCGATTGCGGCGCGGGGCACGGTGGTGGGCGTCAGCCGCACGGCGACGACGAAGCTGCTGGACGTGGTGTTTGACACGACGTTTATGAGCGGCACGACGCTGGGCGACCGGTGCCCGGCGTTCCGCGGGCAGCTGGTGCCGGCGGCGTCGGTGCTGAACCTGACGAACCGGCAGGTGGTGGCGGGGTCGCGGGCGGCGATTGAGCGGCGGCCGGTGGAGGCGAAGACGCCGTTTGCGGCGGGCGGGTTCGGCGGGGTCCGGCCGGGCGGCGGGATGCGGCAGTACCGCGAGGCGCCGGCGCCGGCGCCCCTGCAGGGCTCGTTCCGCGGGGCGCTGAGCGGCGCGAACGGCCAGCAGTCGCACCGTGGCCGCGGCCGCGGGGGGGCTGGTGGGCCGGTGGCGGTGCAGCAGCACGGCCATCTTGCGCACCGGCCGGCCAACGGCGGCCAACAGCAGCAACAGCAGCAGCAGCAACAGCAGCAGCCGCAGCAGCAACGGCAAGCCGGTGCGCGTGGCCGGGGAGGCCGCGGCGGGCAGGCGTCGGTGGCCCTGGCGGCGGCGACGACGGCAGTGGCGACGGCGGCCAAGGGCCAGCCGCAGGGCAGCAAGGCGGGGCCGGGGCCGGCGGCAGCGGCGCGGTCTTACAACGCGGTCCCTCCCCCTGCCAACCTGGAAGCGCAACGCGGGCGCGGGCGCGGCGGCCGGGGACGGGGCGGGCGTGGCCGGGGCGGCGCTGGCGGAAGTGCCAACGGCAGCACGGGCAACAGTGGCGAGAAAGGCGGGAGCCGGGGTGGGCGCGGGGGCAGCAAGGGAACCGCGGTCCAGGCGTAGGAGACCTGACTCGGAGGAATGGCTGAAAGGGAGCAATCTTGTTCACAAGTATCCCTTGGAGGATGGACATGGAGGGGGGGACAAGGAGGGGACAGGGCCTGGGGTATGGTTATCTGGTAGGGGGTCCTGGCCGGGCTTACTGGAGAGAAAAACGGCGACTGGAAAAACAAAGGACGCGTGAAAAAGTGAAGTGCTCGTAGTCTCGGTCCGATCCAAGGTCGTTCTTCACCGGGCGGTGCTTTCTGCCGTGGTTCACCGCCTTCGTCACACTTTACGCGACGGACGCGGTTTTCCCTTCCCAGCATTTTCCCCCGTTCGTCCTTCGCGCAAGAAGCTCCTCTCCCCGACAACCCCAGCAACGCCGCGCGTGCATCCCGACGCCCGCATCCTCCATACGCCCCAGGGCCACGCGAAGTGCATTGCATTTTTCTATTTCCGTGTTTTGCCCTTTTTTTTTTCCTTTTCTCTACTTGTCGACATGGCCCCGCCGGGCGCGCAGGTCGTGGAGGACGTGGACGGTGAGAGCTTGCTTTCTTCCTTGGCTGTGGTTTGTTTCCCTTGTGCAGGAACATTGCTGACGCGGCGACTGGCAACAGTGGACATGGCGCCGGACGAGGACACCGAACAGGAGCAGCGAGTGATCAACGAGGGTAGGTGAAGAGGAAGAGGACCCAGAGGGCGCGAAGACAAAACAAGACAAACAAACCGCTCACGTCCGCTCCAGAATACAAGACGTGGAAGAAGAACAGCCCGTTCCTCTACGACATGATCCTCAGGTTGGTTCCCTCTTTTGGATTCCTCCGCCGCGCGGCCCTGTCTTGCTAACCGGCGGCCGCAGCAACGCCCTGCCATGGCCGACGCTCACGACACAGTGGTTCCCCGACGTCAAGGTGCTGGAGGAGAAGAAGGCGCGCGTGTACCGGCTGCTACTGGGCACGCACACGTCGGAGGGCATGCCCAACTACCTGCAGATTGCGGAGGTGTCGATCCCGATGGCGACGGAGCCGAACGCGCACGACTACGACGAGGAGCGCGGCGAGATCGGCGGCTACGGGGCCGCCAGCAAGGGCGCGAACGGCAAGGGCGGCACCGACGCGGGCGGCAGCGGCAGCAACGGTGCCACGGCGGCGGCGGCGGCGGCGGCGGCAGCGCCGGCGATCAGCTTCAACATTGTGCAGCGCATCGACCACCCGTCGGAGGTCAACAAGGCGCGGTACCAGCCGCAGAACCCGGATATCCTGGCGACGCTGTGCGTGGACGGGCGCGTGCTGATCTTCGACCGGACCAAGCACAGCCTGACGCCGACGGGCACGGTGAGCCCGCAGTTTGAGCTGGTGGGCCACCGGCAGGAGGGCTTCGGGCTGGCGTGGAACCCGCACGAGGCGGGCTGTCTGGCGTCGGGCAGCGAGGACACGACGGTGTGCCTGTGGGACCTCAAGGCCGGGGCGGCAGCGGCGGCGGCGGGCGCGGGCGCGGGCGCGGGCGGCAAGCGGGTGGTGAAGCCGGCGCGGCGGCTGACGCACCACACGCAGATTGTCAACGACGTGCAGTACCACCCGATCTCGCGCAGCTTTGTGGGCAGCGTGTCGGACGACCTGACGCTGCAGATTGTGGACGTGCGGCAGGCGGCGGACGACCGGGCGGCGCTGGTGGCGCGCGACGGGCACAGCGACGCGATCAACGCGCTGGCGTTCAACCCGACGAGCGAGTACATTGTGGCGACGGCGTCGGCGGACAAGACGATTGGGCTGTGGGACCTGCGCAACGTGCGCGACAAGGTGCACACGCTCGAGGGCCACAACGACGCGGTCACGTCGCTGCACTGGCACCCGCACGAGCCGGCGGTGCTGGGCAGCGCCAGCTACGACCGCCGCATCATCTTCTGGGACCTGAGCCGCGTCGGCGAGGAGCAGCTGCCCGACGACCAGGAGGACGGGCCGCCCGAGCTGCTGTTCATGCACGGCGGCCACACCAACCACCTGGCCGACTTCAGCTGGAACCCCCACCCGGCCGACTCGTGGCTGGTGTGCAGCGCCGCCGAGGACAACCTGCTGCAGATCTGGAAGGTCGCCGACGCCATTGTCGGCCGCGACGACGCCGACCTGCCCGTGGACGAGATGGACCGCTAGGCGGCGGGCGTCTTCTCTCTCGTCCTTCTTTCTCTCGTTTTCTCTCTTTCTTTTTCTCCTTTTCTCGTCTTCTCGTTTCCTCATCTCCAGTTTTTCCTCTTATCTCTTCGTTCTTATTCTGTATATGCTTGATTTCTCGGGCGCAACGCTCACGGCGCATGATAGGAGGCTAGGAAGCAGAACAAAAGAGACCATTGTCCTCAGTCGCGAGCGCACACACACAGCAAACGGGCCGGCAGCAGCTGTTGGCCCTCGCGTTACACAGAGTTGCTATTGTCCCACTATTCCGAGGGCTGAATACTATTGACGATCGGATGTGAATAGCTTCCTTTTTTGTCCCCGTCTACTTATAACCCAGGGCCCCCGTCTACTCATGACCCGTTCTCTGCTTTCCCTCTTCACCTTCATACACTCACCACCATGTCGTTCTTTACGCCGGCCGCCGGCCGCAAGCGTGCTCACTCGCTCGACCTCCAAGACATTGCCAGCGCCATTCGGAATCTCCCGGCAGACGCGGCGGCGGCCTTTCTCCCGTCGCCGGTGCCGGCGTCCCTGCGGCCGCTGGCCAAGAGACCGAAGCAGGACCCGGCCCAGGAAGGCCTCGCATCCGTCTCGGAAGAAGACAACAGCGCCATGCCGTCCACGGACCCGTCGGCGTCCGACGTCGTCTTCCAGCGCGCCCTGGCGCTGGCGCGCCACACGGGCACCCAGCGCGTGCAGGACGACCAGGCGCTCGGCCGCTACGGCGCGCACGCCGAGGAAACGGCCGGCCTGGTGCGGCGGCTGGCGCGCGAGCAGACGGCGCGCCAGACGCGGACGGTGGACGTGCTGGACGCCGCCGGGCGCGTGTCGGTGGACGGCGAGGCCGTGCAGATCCTGGCCCAGAGCCTGGCGGGCAGCGCGACGACGACAACGACGACGACGGCACCGCCAGCGTACGTGGCCTGTCCCGACGACGACGGCACGGTCTGGCTGTGGACCAAGTACTACAAGGGCGTCTGGGGCCGCAGCGCCGACCAGCAGGTGGCCCTGCGGCGGCGGCCGGGGCCACAGCCGACACAGCAGCCAGCACCAGGGCCGGCCACACGCCCCGCCGCCGTCGCCTTCGACCTCGTCAGCTCGCTGGCGTCGTGCCCCGAGCTCGTGCTGCAGATGTGCTGCTCGCTGCGGCTGCGCGACATCCTCGTGCTGTACCGCGTCAGCCGCGTGTTCAAGCGCACGCTCGACGCCCACCTGGGCGCCAACGTGCTCTTCCTGGCCCGCCACCTCGTCGCCCCGGACACCCTGGCCGTCTTTCCCTGGCGCCTGTACCGGTGCACGACGAGGACGACGTCGACCACCCCCTGCGTCGAGCCCACCCTGCGCTACCTGGGCCTGCTCGTCAGCCGCGAGCGCAAGGTGCGCGACATCCTGGCCTGCCTCGCGCGCGCCGGCCACCGCCTGCCGCGGCCGACGGCCGCCGGCACGCTCAAGAAGATGTGGCTGCTGCTCGACGTGGCCACCAACCGCGGCCGCCTGGCGCTGCTGCGCAACGAGGCGCTCTTCACCGACGCCGACCTGCTCAACATTGTCATGTTCTACGTCAAGCTGACGCTGCACTTCCACGAGCCGCTGTACGGGCCCAACTGCCACGGCCTGTCGCCGCCGCCCACCGCCGAGGCTGGGGCCGGGGCCGCAGCCGGGGCCGCAGCCGGGGCCG